>OX382279.1:21845392-22083212 GCA_947507595.1 Pyralis farinalis | reverse complement strand
GTTGCCCTGTTGAGTAGGTATATCAGGTTTCAGGTTCAGGATGTTAGCTCTTCCATGTGACTTTGGCATTAAACATAAATGGAGATCTCGATACTGAGAATCACAATGTTTTCATCGACGGTAAAAGTTATGTCAGATGTTGCATATCTTCACGCCAGCGTATCGAACGCTACGAGACGCGGTTCTTAAATCCGCCTGCCTGATTGTGCAATACATCTAAGTTTAATGCGAACGAAAGCAAAACAATGGTATGTTAAAGAGAGACAACCAGAACGGATGCGAGGATTACTGTTGTTGGAGCAAATTGATAAGATTGCATATCTTGGAAGCGATTTTAGCAGGAAGGTACACCGCCGATGTGGAGACGAGTTAGTATAGCGAACAGCGTGAATGGCGTGATAGGCAAACTTCTGGGCTGCCGAAGTTTAAGCCAAAAGAAGCACAGCTCTCTGTACACAACTTGGTGCTAATCCCAACGCTAGCATATGAAAGTCAAAGCTGGATATAGCAGAGAGAGCATGAAAGTAAAATAAGTGCGGTCGAGATGCAAACATTGTACATTTATGTCATAACGTCTGCAGTGTTCGCAATGACGATGTAAGAAAGAGAAATAGTCTGAAAGTGATTGTCCGTGTTAAGGTGATCTTAAGAAAAGGCATGCTCCGTTAGTTTGTACATGTAGAAATAATGATAAAAAGGAGTCGAGGAAGAACTAAGCTCACCTACCATGAACAAATTAGACGTGTATTATCAGAAGGTGACGTCAGGACGTCTAGGAACCGGCTAGGAACGAGCTTGCACAAAGCGATTGAGGTGTGTAAGAACCGCATCTTATGGCGTTCAGTTCTCTCCGCCTACCTCGCAAGGGATCTGGCATGAAGGTATACATCTAAATCCCAATGATAATTATAAACTTAAAAATTTTGTATTTGTCAGTTTTAATAATGAAAAAGAATAAATTAACTCCTACTGCTGTTTTATTGTTATTCTACTTAATTTATAGCTCGTGCGTCCTGGAAGATGCTGCAAAATGCTATAGCAACCATAGAGTACTGGACATGTGTCAGGTTCATTCCGTACGTTGGCCACTCTGATCACCTCGAGATAATAAGTAATAAGAAAAAAGGTTGTGATACTCAAGGGATCGTGGGTTATCAAGGTAAGAAATATACATAATTCAAAATATAATAGCTTTTGAATTTTGTGTCTAATAATATATGTGATCTTTCATGTAATATTATTATTTGACGTAACAACCAATATGGGTACGCATCATAATGCCGAAAATTTATAATACCTACAACAAAAATATCAACGTTAATCACATCGCTATAATATTCTTTTGCCATAATATTAAATTATGATCAAGCACATGTCGAGCCTAGCTCGCTTCGCACGCTCAGCTTTTGTTAGTCACAAGCCTAACCTAATCCAGCAATATCGAGCTGCGTGTTATGTGTTTTTACGTAAATTTAAAATTATATAATTTAAACGTTATTGCAATTGAAATTATGTTATCTGTTATTATGTCATATCTTACACTAACATATAAATCTTAGACATTTTAATTTACGGGATTTTGATATTTCGGTATTTTAAGCTTTCGGTCAAATAAACATTCAGCTTTATAATATTCAGCGTTCGGTATTCTGAACTTCTACATTATAATACGTACTAACCAACATTTATTTAATTGTTACGGTCATATTTTTTGTTTTACTTTTCTAAGAGTACCTATCACCAATTATAATATGACAAACTTTGGGAATGCGGGTCAACGAAAAAATGGTCTCCGAAATAGTGATGGGGAAAATACATCAAAATTGTTAAAATACTGTGTCAATCTAGCCATGGCTGTCATAGATCTTAATAAGCGGAGCACCTCCACCTAGGACTAATGCAGTATACCTCGGCTATACTCTGTATAGCTGATGGGATCGCGGTGGATGGGTGGAGCTGTAAAGCTCTCTGTCGCTGTCGCGCGTGGCTGGACTGCTGATGGAGTAATAGGGAGGAAAGTTTGGAAACAGCTGTAGTTATTTCACCGCATTAAAATAAAACTGAAAGATATTAAATGAAAGTGTGAAGTGTGGAATGAAAGACAGTATGATAATGGTAATAATTTTAAAAAATTGTGTGGTAAATTAATATTGTGGTAATAAGACCCTAGCCCATGGCAGGGGTGTAAAAAAAATCGGCCAAGTGCGAGTCGGACTCGCACATGAAGGGTCCTGTACCATTATCTATAAAAACGGTAAAAAAATCACGTTTGTTGTATGGGAGCCCCCCTTAAATATTTGTTTTATTTTAATTTAATTATTTAGTCTTAAAGTGAATATATAACTAAATATTCTGTGAATATTTCAAGCGTCTACCTGTTGCCGTTATCAATATCGAGCAAAAAATAAGCAATAAAATCACGTTTGTTGTATGGGAGCCCCCTTAAATATTTATTTTATTCTATTTTTTAGTATTTGTTGTTATAGCGGCAACAGAAATACATCATCTGTGAAAATTTCAACTGTCTAACTATCACGGTTCATGAGATACAGCCTGGTGACAGACGGACGGACGGACAGCGGAGCCTCAGTAATAGGGTTCCGTTTTACCCTTTGGGTACGGAACCCTAAAAACATAGGACAAGCTAGCTTATCTCATTCGTAATTCATGGTGATGGTATTATTTTACGAACCCGATGGGCGAGTGGGCGAGAAATTTCATATCAAGTTTCGAGTCTTCGATTCACACATTAAAGATAAAGACAAAAAACTATGTCAATTCATTATTTTGGGCACTTGCGGGTACTACGTAATACGTATACATTTTTAAAATTTAATCTTATTGTATTTTATTAACAGCGTATACAGAAAAACGAAAAAGTTTTCTTTTTTGAACTACCAGCATATCGAAAATAACTATTAGCCAAATACCGAAAGCAACTTGTTAATATACGAATTATATTTTTTAATAAATATTGCATCTTATTCAATTTTCTTAAGTTATTTTTTTTTAGAAGCATTTGTATGTATGAAAAAGTATATTTGTTTTTGGTCTCGATGTTTTCCATGTTATAGGTTTGTGTATTTAAAAAAAGTAGTTAGATATGATTATCAGCTCTCTCTATAGGTACACACCAAAGTACAGTGGCATCCCGCCATAAGGAACATTTTCCATTTTTATCAAAATATTAAGGCTAAATAAAATGATCAGTACATTCCCTTCTATACGAAAATTCTTAATCACCCAAAAACTAGTTTCATATGATGGACTTCCTTGCCAAAATAATGCACGAGTTCGATAGTCAAGCGATCGGCAATGGCTAATTTAACACCAAGGCGAGGGTTCGATTTCCATTCAAGACTAATAATTCGTCACACTAACTAAATAAATCGGTTAAAATTGCCCTCTCCGCTCTTCTATTAACAAAATCTTAACTAAATTGGCATTTAAATGCAAAAAACCGAGCTATCAGATATAGTAAGTACCATTTGTAATTAAATAATATTAATTTAAATACATACAAAAAACTTTTTTTTATTAATTCATGAATGCAGGAATTACGTTTTTAGGGTTCCGTACCCAAAGGGTAAAACGGAACCCTATTACTGAGACTCCGCTGTCCGTCCGTCCGTCTGTCACCAGGCTGTATCTCATGAACCGTGATAGTTAGACAGTTGAAATTTTCACAGATGCTGTATTTCTGTTGCCGCTATAAGAACAAATACTAAAAAATAGAATAAAGTAAATATTTAAGGGGGCTCCCATACAACAAATGTGATTTTTTTGCCGTTTTTATAGATAATGGTACGAAACCCTTCGTGCGCGAGTCCCACTCGCGCTTGGCCGATTTTTTTGCTCGTTTTTGCTCGATATTGATAACGGCAACAGGTAGACGCTTGAAATATTCACAGAATATTTAGTTATATATTCACTTTAAGAATAAATAATTGAATTAAAATAAAACAGATATTTAAGAGGGCCTCCCATACAACAAATGTGTTTTTTTTTGCCGTTTTTATAGATAATGGTACGAAACCCTTCGTGCGCGAGTTCGACTCGCACTTGGCTGATTTTTGCTCGATATTGATAACGGCAACAGGTAGACGCTTGAAATATTCACAGAATATTTAGTTATATTATTACTTTAAGAATAAATAATTAAATTAAAATAAAACAAATATTTAAGGGGGGCTCCCATACAACAAACGTGATTTTTTTGCCGTTTTTATAAATAATGGAAGGGAACCCTTGATGTGCGAGTCCAACTCGCACTTGGCCGATTTTTTTTTTGTTTGAGACTTAGCTTTACGTATTTACACGTCTAAAATGTAAACCAAGAGATTTTTGTAACAAATGCATGCCGATATTTTTAGAGGCATTTTCACTGTTTTGACTCCACGTAATATACTAATATTCGTGTCAAAATGTGTTGACTTGAGATACCGGGTAACCTTCAGTTTTCTTTATTTAGTTAGTATTTAACTCAAGATGTACGTTAGTTTTTTTTGTATTTGACATAAAGTAATAGTAATATTGTAATGATGAGGTGATGTAATAATTCGATGTAGTTTCGTTGGTTAAGGTTACAGCGAATATCCATCCCTAGCATATTCAGGCTATCTGGCAAACGAGATGGAAGGGGACATTATTGTTGTAAACCAGCATACCTTTTTATCGGCATTAAACTCAACCAAGTCGTTAGAACCCCATTTACTAATGAGATCTAAAACCCGATTAGGCTTAACGAGAAGACTCTCATGCTTCTCATCGATTTCTGTCCGACGAGCACCAGACCGATCGAAATATCGCCCATAGACCGTGCTGTCATCTGCATAGCAATGAATATTATCAAGTGGTAGCATGTCATTGATATGCAGAAGAAAGAAGGTGGGACGGAGCCCACTTCGACACCGGCATTCAGTGACATGAACCGCGAAGCGCATCTATCTGCAAGGATGCGGATTCTATGCTCGTGCAGGAAGCTAACAATCCTATTAAAAAGCTGGAGGGGCAGACCATATGCCGGTAGTTTGGAAAGAAGAGCATTGTGCCAAACCCGATCAAATGCCTTGGCGATATCTAAGCTGACTGCTCTGGATTCGCCAAATTTATCGATTGCCTCCCCCCAGAGGTGCGTCACATACGCTAAAAGATCACCCATTGATTGGTTTGGTCTAAAACCATACTGATAATCATTAATTAGGGAGTGACCTTCTAGGTAGCGGATCAATTAATAATTTGATTCGTGTTGTAATTTTTTTTTCCTCCAAATAAATAATTAGCTATGCTGCCGACACCATTTATTATGTCTCTCTTTGGATACATGCGTTTAGGGGCTTGTAGTAAACGGTTGTAATGCTAAATTTCTGTTAGTTCGTGTGCTAGTTGATCTGCAATTCCCTTACTTTGTGAGCTGGATTTCATGGTCATACATTTTAGATATCTTATGTATACTTACATATTATCAATAGCTAACCAATAGCTAGAAATATAATAGACTATCAGCCTTCACTCATCTTGAATGTATAGTAAGTTCGAAATATTGTTGAAATATGAAGTTCTATTATCTAATGGTGATATTAATAATATAGCAAGAAACTATTAATTTTCCGGGTACTTCTATGAATTTGAGCTTGCTTGAGCTTGCTGATTTAGATGCTGCCAGTTGCTTAATGGCGTGTTCTGGTGGAGAATCATCATCGGATGGTGAGTTGAAAGGTAGCAGTATGAGTTTATTTATAGGGCGTTTGAGGATGTTACTTTCAGTTTTGATTGACACAATTCTAACGTACCCATCTTTTCCCGAGTATAACTCTGGAACTCTGCCGAGAGTCCACTTGTCTGGAGTTAAATTATCTTCTTTGATAACTAAGATGTCATTAAACGTCAAGTTTTTACTGGCTACTCTTCACTTTGATTTATCTTGAAGCTGCTGAAGATATCTGGAGACCAAAGCTTCCAAAATCATTTATTCAGTCTTCGTACTAGTTGCCAGCGTGCAAGTAAGTTGATGTAGTCTGGATCCGCTTGAGGTCTAGATAATAAATAATTACCTATCAAGAACTGACCGGGAGTCAAGTAAAAGTCCTCGGGATTCTCCGTCAAATGGTACATGGTACGCGAGTTTAAACATGTATCGTTTTTCTGAAGTAAAGTAGAAAACTCATAATGACGGGTTCCCATATACCACCCGCGCTGGGACATGCTGGAGCGTTGAATGACCATTCAATGTTGAATTCGCTAACCTTTTTAAAGAAGTCATGATTGATAGTTTGTATGATTGCTAGGTATTCCTTGTCTAAGACTCGCTTGGCTCCCATAAAATTAGTACCATTATCACTATACATACGGCCGGAAGTCCGAATACCGCCGGCCGACACCCACCCACTACCCTTAGTAAATGCAGATTGAATGGAGGGTGGGAGTTCAATTCAATATAAGGGACGGCACTAGAATGGACTTGTCACTTGTAACATGTTATTCTAATGATTAGCGTCTACATCGTCTGAGGATGCCTCGTAGAGATGCGAAACACGTGTCGCAGCGAAGACCAGGCCCATCGTGGCAGCGACGGTGGTAGGGGTTTCTATTCCAAATGGCGGACGACGGCAGCAGCCGAGGCAGAGACTACCGGAGCAACCATGGCAGTGTCGGCATGTTGCATCTAATAACGGTAGTGGGTGAGTGTCGCCCGGCGCTAGGCCGCATGCACTAATTGGTCGCGGAAGCACACAAAGCAGCTTAGATTTTTGACCTTTGAGCCAGAAAGTTCAGCTCGCTATACACAATGCAATGCTGATCCCAACGCTTAATTGTGGAAGCGAGAGCTGAGTATGACAGAGAGAGAGCATGAAAGTAGGATAAGCGCGGTCGAAATGCGAGCGTTGCGCAAAGCTTGTGGCATAACGCTTGCAGACCGTATTCGCAATGATGATCTTAGAAACAGGTCTGAAATAGAGTGTTGGTGTTAAAATAAGAAGAGGCATGCTCCGTTTGTTCCGTTAGCTCATACATGTAGAAAGAATGCAGGATGAAAGAATGACGAAGCAGATATACAACGCAAAAGTGGAAGGATGTATGAGCCGAGGAACGCGAAGACTTGCGTACCATGACAAAATTGATCGTTTTCTACCAGGAGCTACAGAAACCGGCGAACGTGCGTGAGAAGAGCAATGAATGTTATAGAAGCGAGTGAAGTGAGTAAGGATCGAGTCAGGTAGCGCTTGGCCAAGTCTGCCTACTCCGCAAGGGGTTTGGCGTGAAGTAATAGAAAACTATTAAATGAATGTTAATTACCATATTATGTCGGTACTTACTGGATTCGTTATCTTCATTAACCGTAAGTTACATGCGCTTGCAGTGCAAATTTTTTAAGAAAGGTAGGGCGCGTCAAAGTAGCCCATCTGGGGAAGGTATTTACTCCTAACAGAAACCGCAGCCAAATAACTCCCTGAGGGTTGTTGTGTTCCAGCATGAGTGAGGTCACCAGTGGCATCGCGCGAGTGATACTTCATGTATTACATCCGCATTCAAGTAACCGCTTTACATCAGGTGGGTTGTATTCTTGATATTTCTTGATGCTGACTTAAAGCATGTTTTTGGAGCGGACACCGTTAGCTGTGATTGATACCGCTCATACTCCCGCTATCTGTTTACATTCTTACCATTGCTATACTACGTAATGTAATGCCAATTGTACTCGTAATATATTCTCCCTGTCAAAGTTCCCTCGGCTATATGGCATACACGCTATAATTCTACTGCCATTTCACCTATTTCGATATAATCAATATTAGTTCGGTTCGACTCTCAGATATAACAGGTATCATATCATACATATTCTAATTCTAGTACATAAAAAAATATTTACAGCTAAATCATTGTGGTAATTATATTCATTCCATTATATCTATTCATATAATATTTACTTGTAAGTATTTTGCTGCCTACAGACCGCTTTGGTAGGGTGTGATTTTTTTTTGTCTTAGGTTTTCGCGATTGTTACACATTGAAATTAAACTATTTTTAACGGAAGTATCGCGTGTTTTATTTATTTTGTTGAAACCTGACGTTTCGAACGCTTTGCAGCGTCCGTGGTCGCAGGAAAGACTAAGGTGGTATTTGTCTTACATTAGTTATTCAATTATTACATCTACCGACATGGATGGATTAATTATATATGTTCCGATTCACACAAAAAAATCGCTCACAGTGTCCGAACATTTTTTAGTAGATCTTTGGATTTGTGACTTGATTATTTTTAGGACTGGATCCCAAGCAGGTGGTACTTGCCAACCATCATCTCTATTGAAATTGGGGTGTTTTCTTATTTCAATAGCCTCGCGCAACATTCTCGGCATGTAGCGATTCTCCTTGGCGAGGATTTGTGGTTTATCGAACCGGATGTAATGGTTTGGTTGGTCCAGTGTATGTTCACATACTGCAGAGTTTTTATCGCGCCTATTCTTCATATCAGCAATGTGTTCTTTCACACGAGTACCTACGCTTCTCTTTGTTTGCCCTATGTATGATAAACCACATTCGCAGTCTAATTTGTATACTCCTGCATCTTGCAGGGGGATATTAGACTTGATAGGTCTTAGAAATTGACTGATCTTCTTATGGGGCTTGAAATAAGTTTTAATTGAAGCTCGCCGTAAGATGTTGCCAATTTTGTCTGTGACTCCCTTTAAGTATGGTAAGATGGCAGGTTGACGTTCAACTGTAGGTGGCTTCGGGCGGCTTCTGTGACGCATGCGAGGGAGTGTGTGACTATTGCTCCGCAGTACTTGTTTGACATGTTGGAGTTCCTCCTCTAGATGCTCAGCGTCGCAGATGCCGTGTGCTCTCTGAAACAAAGATTTGCCTACGGTAGCTAACTGACATGGATGGTGGTGTGAGTTACCATTGAGATATTTGTCTGTATGGGTGGGTTTCCTATACACTGTGTGAGTAAGTGAGTTGTCAAGTTTCCTGGTGATTAATATATCAAGGAATGCTAGTGAATTATTTGCCTCTAATTCCATGGTGAATTTGATTTTATTGTTGATGGAATTAAGGTGGTGTAGGAATATAGACACTTTATCTTTGGGTATGACAACAAAAGTATCATCTACGTACCGTTTGTACATCTTCGGCACAGCTGGTGCCATCAACAGCGCTTTCTCCTCAAGGTCTTCCATGAAAATGTCAGCGACAACAGGAGAAATGGGAGAGCCCATAGCTACGCCATCGATTTGGGTGTAAAATTCGTCATTCCAAAGAAAATAGCCAGATGTTAAGCACAGTTCTAGAAGTTCTCCATATTCCTCAGGCATGTCATTTTCACGCAGCTTCCTTTTCACAGTTTCTATGCATTCTTGTACAGGTAGGCAGGTGAATAGTGACTGTACATCAAAACTGACCATAGTTTCATCACTAGTCAATTTTAGGTCTTTTATTTGGCTAATGAAATGGTAGGAATCCTTAACATATGCACTTGTATGTCCACGAAGTTGTGAGAGTACCTTCGATAGATGTCGAGCCAGTTTGTAGGTTGGTGTGTCAATCTGGCTAACTATGGATCGTAAAGGAATGCTGTTTTTATGTATTTTCGGTAATCCATACAGTTTTGGTGGTTTAACGCAAGGTTTCAACAAAATAAATAAAACACGCGATACTTCCGTTAAAAATAGTTTAATTTCAATGTGATTTTTTTCTTTTTGGATGCTTGTTTTTTTTTTCTTTCTTAATCTAAACAATTATTATATAATATAGTTAAGGTTCACATGCCCAGAATAAGATCGAGAGAGACTGGTGACAAAGATAGGCCGAAGCCGGTCGCTCAGTACACCAGTCCTCTTCCCGCGACATCTTAACATTGCGATACGCTGATTGCCTATTATCACGATTCGATTTTAAAAATATGTAAGTATACAAAGAAATATTATTACGAGCTAATTAAGGTGAAGTATTATTTTAAAGTTTTGGCCAGATTAGGTAATTTATTTAAGAATATATAACTAACGAGTTGACTAGTAGGTGTTGTGTCTGAATGAGTGAGTGTGGTGTGTGTTGTAAGTGTAGAGTGTGAATGGGATGTATATTACAGTAGGTAGTGGTGGTGTGGGGTAAAGTGAGCATGATGAAGGTAAGAGTAGACACATGTATATTGTAATCCAAATAAATATTCATTATTAACTGTAACAGTATTAGGTTACGAGATGAATGAGGTATTCGGTATCGTCATAATATAAGCTTTGAAGATGGTTGATGACTTTTTTCTTGCACACGTATTTTGTAAACGGGAATAAATCTAGTTTATTATGCAGCTTTTTATAAAGAAACGGGCCTAGAAAACGAAAGAAACGTTGGGGAAAAGCTGTCCTAGATGAACACGTATTTGGTAAATGAGTGCGACGAGATGAAGAAGAAGCGCAACTGAAACCAGCGACAGCGTGCTGCTTCAGAACTGTTGCGAGAATAAAGAGCTGCCGTACTGAGAGGACTTGACAGTACTGATATAATTCGAAAGTTGAGAATAAAATTGGTTTGAAAGTGCACACCTTTAATAGAACTCTTTGGGCGCGTTCTAATTTTAATAAAGCGGTATTTGCGGCTCTACCCCAAGATGTAATACAGTAGGTAAGCAACGGTTGACAGAGTGAGGTATAGACCATTCTGACTATACTTGGGTCAGCGACATGTCGAAGCTTTCTGAAGACGTATATAAGTTTGCGAACTCTTCCAGCCGAAATCTTGAGATGTGATTGAAAGTTAAGCTTATTATCTACAGTAATACCTAAGTATTTTGTGGAGTTAGAGGAAATAAGCGCGGGACAGGTGCACGAGAATTGGTTGGGGCAAACATGCGAATGTGCTATAATTGAAAGGTGAGAGAGAGTGTCATGGGGTATACGGTTAATGTACGGGTAAGGTACTGGATTTTTTCAATATTGAGAGTGAGTAAATTATCACGCAGCCAGCCGGATACACAGTCAAATCCAAGTTGTGCGTGGGAAAAAGTAGCTGCCCAAGTATCATCCGAAAAGATTAGGGCCGTGTCATCAGCGTAAGAAATTGTCTTGCAAAAGGGTAAGGTGATGGAGCAAAGATCGTTGATGTACACCAAGAAGAGGCAATGACCCAGGATGCTTCCTTGTGGAACGCCATATTCCACAGACAATTGTGAACTTACGACACCATCAATGACCACAGACGGACTGCGCCCGCAAAGGTAACTTTTAATAAGTAAAAGTTGAGTACCACGAACCCCCAATGACTCTAATTTGTCTAATAACAGAGGAATCGAGACTGTGTCAAAGGCCTTCGCAAGGTCTAGGAAAATAGCTAAACATTTTTTTCCTTTATGAAGACATTCCACAATGTAGTTTGTAAGTTCATGCACAGCATCAGCGGTAGAACGTTGCGATCTAAATCCGTATTGTTAATAAGGATCTGTTCTCCAGAAAGTTAATAAACCGCTTATTAATGATACGCTCCAAGATTTTAGATAGTGCGGGAAGGATGGAAATAGGGCGATAGTTGTTTGCACGATATCGGTCCCCTGACTTGTAAATAGGATGTACTAAAGCTATTTTGAAAGCCGAAGGGAATGTTCCAGTAGCCAGGCTGGTATTACAAATATGGGTAATAGGACCAATTAAAGCTTTGGAGTTGCGCTTGAGGATGTATGAAGAGATGTTATCGTAACCCGTGGCACAGTTGTCTCTCAGAGTGTTAAGGATACTCTCCACCTCGCCCTCTGAAGTTTCAACAAGAGCAAAAGACTCACAAGGACCCTTTCTAATGATTCGTTTGCTCCACTAGGATTTACTTGTTGCGTAGGAAGACTGTTGAACAACTGCACCCTAATATAGTTCTTTCTAACCTCTCCATCAAGCCTATTGCAGAGACACGTAACCTTGGCCATATTATGGATTCGCAACTCCACTTTGAAACTCAAATTTTAAAGCAGTACATAACTGCTTCTATAGACTAAAATTGCTGTATAAGGTTCGATCATATCTTAGCGTAGGGCTCACAATAAGGCTATGTGACTCAGTCATAGTGTCAAAACTAAATGATGCTGACATAGTATATGGCCCTCCTGGCAAGAACCGAGAAATTGATACAGCGCGTTCAAAATGCCTGTGCGCGCTTCTGTTACACTATTCAGCCACGCTACTATGTCACACCATTCCTTAACAATTCAAATATTTTAAAAATGGCTTCGCGTAGAAATCTACATCTTAGCCTTATGTCTGGTATAATTATTTTCAGGCCACCTGATTACATATACATTTCTCTAGTTTTTGATTCTTTATAATATTTTTGTTAAATAAATATTAGTTACGCAGACAATAATGTAAGAACAAAAAATTTCTACCCAAAGTACCTACCCAATTTACCAACTACCATCACTATTGCATACACCAAAAGTAGCAAATAAAAGTGTATGCAAATGAATAGATGAAAACGAATTACGCTTTGTTGAGCTTAAAATGTATTCTGGTGACTCAAGATTGCTGAGCAAGTTGCCACTATTTTTTCATCTTTCCTAGTCCAACAACCTTTGACGCTCAGAGTTTGACGTGCCTATCAGAAAACCGTAAATCGAGTACTTATTAGAAACTCTGACAATATGTAGCTTATATGCAATTGCGTAACACATAGTCCCTAAAGCAAATTGAAATTTGACGGGGTTGTACATTGTCATATTTGAAACGATCAATGTCTCACGACAGAGTTTTGAAATTGAAATCTTCCTCGAGGTTTCTTGTCTATTTTTCGTTACTGAATGAAGGAATAGAATATTAGCTCGTGATCAAATTTCTAAACAGACAAAAGATTCAAGAACCATTTAATTCAAGTTTGAGTTCCAAATTAGCTATTATAATGTGTGAAACGTCCCAAGCTGTCGGTGTCATATGAAGTACTGCTGTTAAGAGTTTTTCAAATGAGGACATGTTGGATTTGAACATTTTCTCTATTTCATACATATGCTTTCTTATATGTTCAAGACGATTCACATTGAGTGCAGTATATGTGATAAAATAAATTTGTTGCTGTTTGTTGCCAATTCAAATGATAGGAGTTTTTTTGTGCTAGTTATGGGCATTGACTTTGTAGTATGCTTCTACAATGACAATTTGTGCATACCACTAGCGTTAATTCGAGAACTATGTAGTGGTGGAAGTAAAATCACTCAAAGTAAAATCGCATGCGAGTTTGATTTTCGCAAAATAAGATCTGAGTATATGAACAATGCACAGCGTAAATGTAATTTAAATTCTTAAAATCTGTACTTCAGTTTTTTTACAAACTAAAGACTTTGTCCCTGGGGTTAGTGCCCCTGGAGCAAGGAAGGTCTACAGAACAAGTAGAAAATACACGATGTAAACACCGACACGGGTTTATTTAAGAAAGCTTCTGCTACGTTTGCTCCCGAGACACTTATCTTCTCTCAGAGGCTGCAAAAGGCACGCTGTAGATAGAGGTTGGCGTGGTGCAGTGCGGTGATACATAGTTCCGACGCGTCAGTTGTGCGCAGGATCGGCGGCACAGCAGCGTTTTCCACTCGTATGGAGGAACCCCAATTTAGTAGTAGAAATGGAGTTATACTTTGATCAGGAGTCGTTGTCAATTAGATTGTACTGGCACCAACTGTGTCGGCTGCTAGGTAGCCTATAAGATATTGACTTGTATCTTTTTATTGGCACAGAAATACTAATCAGTCCGACTTTGGCTATATCCACCTAATGAATGAACGATATGGCGCCGTTTTGAGCGTACAGTTCGGGTCAACATCATTCAATTCGAGAACGAGCGAGTGATTGAATAACAATTTTGAAATAGAGATCGCTAATTGTAGTTCTAGAATGTTCCAGTATGTAAATTATTTAATTAAAGTATACAAATTAAGTAAACTATTTAAAGAATTATTTTAGAACTGAATGTCAGATGTATATATTTTTAGATAATTTCATAAATTTAGAATTCCCATATTAACAGGTTTTTTCGCCGAAGCGACATCTAGCGGTATGTAGTGGTAAAGCAGTAGTCAATAGTCTAATACTATGTGGTGTGCTTTACTAGTCTAGTCTGATTGCGCACGTTGAGGCATTTTTAGATGAGTTAATTCAGCTATGTTAAGTGGTACCGATAGACCGTTACAACTTTTTTCAATTTTTGTCAGGAGGTGTTCATAGAATATACCTCGAGGCTCCCACATGTTATGACAAGATCGGAAACGTACTTCACATGTTGCTCCACATCGTCGGATTACAAGACGAGCATCGTCGTCCGGAGCGCGATCAATTCCTTTTGGTCCACGACCAAAATATCGAAGCTGGTATGTATAGATGAAATCAGTTATACCTGTACACAGTTTAATAATAATTTAGAATGACTTTTAATCTATTTTAAGTGATCACGAAATTATGGCCCAATTTGTGTATTGGGGTTTTGTTTTAAAAAACTCGGTATATTCTAAGATGTGACATATTTATTTTATCTAAATATTTAACCTCCTTATCTATACATTGTTGCCATCTAATTGGAAGTTTAATGCCTTTGCAATAGAATTCTGGGGATCTAGAATCGACAAACTATGTGAAATCATTTTGTACTGCCTCCTCGGAAGAAAAAAAACAACGCGGTGCTAATCCCAACGCTAACTTATGGAAGTGAGAGCTGGGTATGGCAGAGAGTGCATGAAAGTAGATTATTGCGCTCGAGATGAGAGAGCGCAAAATTTGTGGCATAACGCTTGCTGACCGCGTTCGTAATAACAACGTGAGAGTAAGAGTTGGTCTGAAAGAGAGTATCCGTGTTAAGATAAAAAAAGCCCTCCTCCGTTGGTTCGGATATGTAGAAATAATGCAGGACGAAAAGATGACGGAACAGATATACAATGCAAAAGTGGAAGGATGTAGGAACCCAGGAAGACTAACCTACCATGACCAAATTGGTCGTGTTTTATCAAAAGGTGATGTCAGGACCCCAGTAAGCGGTGAGCGTGCATGAAAAGAGCTATAAATGTTAGAGAAGCGAGTGAAGTATGTAAGGACCGCGTCTTAAGGCGCTCAGCTCTCTCTTTTTTAATCTGCCAGCTTTTCGAAAATGACCATTGACGAAGAAGAAACGCGAAAAGAATCTTGCAAATATGGATATTTTTTTTGTCATAAATATATATATATATATATATTACAATAAATATATGTGAGTGTACATATAATGATATTAAGTAGTACAAGTAAAGATATATTAATACATGTGCTGAATCATTTCCAAACATCTCTGTCAGACATTCATCGAGTCTGTAATTACCCTTCTTACACAGAGTATTTTTGATGTACCCTTTGAACATATTATCAGGCAAGTACAGAACTGTTTCAGATATTTTATTATAGAATCGAATACAATTTACAATAAAAGATCTACTAGTCTTAGCAAGCCGATGTACCGGCATACGAAATCTTATCCTACTCCTAAGATTTTCCCTAAATTTTGAAATTGACTCTATATTTTTACGAGCTTTATATTCTTAGTTTATACTTTATATAAAACTGATATAAAACGTCATGTTCTCATAAAGATACTAAAAGGTAACCGTGAGGATATTTATTTCTTGCAATAGTTCTCTAAGTGAGTCCCTGGAGCCCATGTTATAAAATAGGCCGGATGGATCTCTATTGTAATATAAAAATAGTTTCAATATTAGCCGCTTTTCCCCACAACAGTATATAATACTGTAAAAGTATTATATCGTATGATATTGAGTATCACTCATGCAATGTCACCTCTACTGCTAACTCACCAACTTCTCAGGAGCTTACTGGTGACCTCACTGACACGCAGCAACACTAAAACACTCCAGAGAGTTGATATTTGGCTGCAGTTTTCTGTGAGATCGAGGTACTTCCACAGTCTGTGGAAAAAACACCCAGGCCAAGATAAACAGACATGTTCATATACACAAATGTTAATTATATTTGGGAATCGAACCCATGAGCGTTGGTGTGAATGTCGCGATATTGACCGCTGCGCCACCGACCTCGTCAAAAATATTATACGATATTAATACTCGTAACTAAGTGTACCAGACAAAATACTTATATGATTTAAAAGAAGCGTGGTCTCGACTTGTGTTTTGTATTGATAATCTTATTAGATTTTATATACTTTCTTCGGTAAAGACAAAACTTCGGCAGTGTTCAAAATGGATATCAGTAACATATCCGAACCATCGAATTAAAAAAGCGATAACCTCCCTTATACACAATGTGATGGGGCGAGTGTTACAAATGCGATGCCTGGTATACCTTCCTTAAAAAAAAAAAGATCATACTCGTGACATAAAAGAAAATGTAATTGGTTTTTCGTTACGAATTTGCTTTGTTAAACCGAATTTTGTTTTTTTAGAGTGTCGTCATATACAAATAATCCCATTTAACAAAATATTTGTTGATATTTAACTGTCAAAAATATAAAATAGATTTCCTTTATGTTTATAGCAGTAAAGACGAATGCAACGTGAATTGCCTTGCATTGCCACTTCAACATTTCGTTAGTGTGTAAAAATGAAATGTAAAAATAATGTTATCCAAATCTTTCATCGTTTGAATTACTCATACTGTAATATTTCAGGTAAAAAGCAACACTTCACGAAATATACAGAAGAGGATACCAATAATTATGGGGTGCCCTACGATTATGGCAGCGTAATGCACGCTGATGAAACTGCATATTCAGCAAATGGACTGAAAACCTTGGAGGCTACAGTAAAACAATCAATATATTTTAACTGGCGGGGATGATTATATGAATTGTGTTAGATAAATAGGTCGTAATTGAAAATTCACAGCCACCGTTAATCTTACTTTTATGTTGTGCACTTTACCAGATAAAAAACAACTAGGTTAGGGAAATTCTTTCATCTTACATAAGTCCACAATCGAATATTTATTCCCTGATAGGCTGTAGGGTTTACCCGGAAGTGGATGAGAGCTTCTTACTTTAACAGTTTCAACGCATAATTTACTGCAACTTCTTTACATAAATTTTGTATTAAGCTTGCTTCCCACCTGATGCAATAAAAAAATAATGAATCTGTTTTAGATAACTTTTTCTAAATACTATATATATATATATATATATATATATATATATATATATATCTTCACGCCAGGTCCATTGCGGGGTAGGCATAGAGAGAACCGAGCGCTATTAGACGCGGTCCTTACACACTTCACTCGCTTCTTTCACATTCATAGCTCTTTTCATGCACACTCGCCAGTTCCTAAGGCTCCTGACATCACCTTCTGATAAAAAACGACCAATTTGGTCATGGTAGGTTAGTCTTGGTCTTCTTCGGTTCCTATATCCTTCCACTTTCGCATTCTATATCTGTTTCGTCTTTCTTTCATCTTGCATTTTTGCTTTTCTACATGCCCAAACCATGCCCTTTCTTATCTTAACACCGACACTCTCTTTCAGTCCAACTCTCTTTTGTACGTCATCATTTCGAACGCGGTCAGCAAGCGTTATGCCACAAATTTTTCGCAGTGCTCACATCTCGACTGCATTTATTCTACTTTCATGCTTTCTCTGCCATACTCAGCTCTCACTTCCATAAGTTAGCGTTGGGTTTAGCACCGCGTTGTGTACAGCGAGCTAAATATTACTAAACATAAAAGTCATACCCTATACTTATTTTCCAGGTACCCGGTATTAAAATAGGCCAGAGAGATGGAATGAGCGTCAGAGATGCTATAAGAGTTAACAAGATGTACCAGTGTTTTTATAAGCTGAATACGTCAATTCATTACTCTGAAATACTACCGAATATTTTTACCACAAAACGTGATAAAGACAAACTTAACATGATGTATATAACCAGAACGATGAAAATCCCATAGAGATACTACTTTTAAGGATACATAATAGTGTTATATACAATGAAAGTATATACGACAAATAGTTACAAATATATAATTATATATAATGAATGAAATTTACTTTAATTCAAATTCAATTTACATTGGCATACAATTTAAAGAAATTGATATAATTTTCCAAAAATCTGATCAAAGCATGCTCTATATTCTTAGAGAACACTTGTGCTTGGATGTGTTCATGCTTGCGATTATTACGTATATGTACGTCCATGAGTACTTAACCAAAATTTTGCAACCGTTGTACTGCTGATTGCAAATGACGGTAAATTATGTATGTTAAATCCAAATTGTAAATGTTAGTTCAGACATATACATATGACCATACATATAACCATAGGGCGATTGTTAAATTGCCGATTGAGCCTATGGTAATCGACTCACAACAATATTAGTCAACCTAATATCATTAAATCATAGGCCACCAAACGATAGTTATCGTACAAAACACATGTTGACCTGCACAAAAAAAAAAATTGCAAGAATCAGAAAAGTTCATCAAAAACGGTGAAAGTGTTTCCAGTTTAGTGTTTAGTCGCACGAAGTCTATTGGAGGCAACATCATCCGCACTTAGAATCCCGAACTACAACTTGCTGAAATCCAGGACGACTGTCTCGGCAACGGTAAGGGCACTTTTGTTGTTCTATATTATTATTATATCGTTTATTTCACCCCACTCTCCCATAGTTATAATAATTCGCCAACAAAGCTCGAGTTCAATCGAGTCTGAATGCAGGTGAGGGTGGAGAGTACCCTCTCACACTGCTTAAGGATTTTGAAGCTTGATTTCCTCGCAAGGAATCAGTACATATATATATTTAATTGCGTACGCTGATTATTTAGTATAATTTTGTTGCAACAATACAAATAGCCAATTGCTTCAAACCTTTTGTTCCTAGTCCAATGGTATATATATACACTATGTGCACTTGTGTTATTGGTTTGTGATAGAGCTCTTTATCTTGTATGTTGTTACCAATTACTAGGACTGGAATGGAGTGGGTTCACTGATGTTTTAGTTATTATTTAGTGAATTCAACTCGGCGAAGTTTTTATATATTTATATATATATATTTCAGTATCTGCGAACTGGACCAGCAGCCCGCCCTTCAGCCCAACCAATTTGCTGATGACAACTCGGGTATACCACAAGCAAACTTTTACCTGGCACCAAATGATGTGAACTTTAAGACAACAATATGTTCTTCCTTTTTTTATTTTTATGAAAGCAATATGTCTTCAAATCGCGAAATCCTTATATTAAACATGCGTCTTATTCTACCATTCAAACCCGTGCGAATTCAAACACTTATTTATAGCTTAGTCGTCCGTGATAACGTATGAAACTCCTACTTCCCGCGTTATTTCCCTAATCTTAACGTTGATAACCTAACTGAAGTTTCCTAATACGCGTACTACCTAGATAGCTAATAACCGCGAATAGAACGAAACAAACCCGGAAATTTACCTAAATCCTAATACGGGTGTAGTCTAATTTTGTGTATAAATATATGTGTGTGTGTATATAAAATTTGTGTAGACAGCTAACGAGCGTGTTCCTAATTCTACGGCACGTTAGCTTCGGTATGGGATCTACGCAGACTCACGTAAATCTAAATAATAACAATTAATAAATTGTTATTATCTACGGGATTGTAGTCGCCCCGCCAGGCCGAGAAATATGTATTACACTTCAATGAGCGAGTTTATTGTACGCTGACTGAAGTGGGCCCTAGTGTTTATGGATGAATACCTGAATCGCCTTACCCATACGAATTCAAATCGTGTGCTTGATTCTAAAACAATCAAATCTCGCTCAGTTAACACTGCAAAGTTTTCCACGAGTTTTGACTGTATAAAACGCCCAAAAACACATGCCACTTTAACAAACTAGCGCGAGTTTAAACTATAAGAATTGTTTAAAACAAATATAGCCAATAGCCCAAACGACACTGATTCTCTTAAGTTACAAAAATGAAAAAAATATGAATTCACTGAGTATAACCTCTCTCTCAAATCAGCTTAGGGCGAATGTCCGCGTCATCCCCCGTAAATCCTATTTATAGATCGACTCTATATCCCTACTATTGCGTCCAAACATAGTTTCGTCCTAGAATTCGTGCAGTTCACTGTTTATAATGGTAAGGGTTCCGTATACATTATCCACTTCAGACTAAGCATTACAACTAGCTTAATTTATCAAATGATGCATCATTCACGTACATGCTAATTAACATTGATTAGTAATAAAATTAGGCATTCTTGTCCTTCCCGAAAAGGCTCCCGACCTAGGTCCGTCCGTCACACCTGAAAGCTGCTTTGAGGGCGGAAGTGCGTCACTCCCATTGCAACTCTATTATTCTCAAACATTTACTACCTCGTAATGATTTATCTTCGTCAGACCTTAAAACTCAAAATTTTATGTCTAATTCCGAATCCAATCAAAACATCGTCTCATTTACATTTCGACAATATACTGAGTCCAGACCATTTTGTTACATCGCACAACACTGTTTGCTGTGTTTATATTTGTTATGTTATGTTATGCTTAGTTTTGTATATATGTTTTGCTGTGTATATGTTTGTTGTTCAGTGTTGTGTTGTATACGAATAAATGTTTTTCTTTCTTTCTTCTTTCTTTCTATTTACATTATTTCACTGCGGATCTCCGCTTAGCCCGAGTCGTCCGACGCCAACTTAAAAAAACCCTCAACGAATACCATATGTGTTCGAAGCCCTTACATTCGCTTCCAACTGCACCAATTTGTGCAGTTCACAACATTTCATGTTTAAATAATATTTATAGCCAGAATTATTGATAGGAATCTGTCAGTACTACCACAACTTATGCCTTGTGGCTAGACAGAGGTATGGATGGTCTAAGGCCTGTCATAACGTTGCGTTGAACACTTCAGAAAAGCTTGAGTTAACAGTAGCAGAATACACAGAAGCAATCCACAAAGCGCGATGAATAAGGAGGTTCTTGCCAGAAAAGGAGGATTAGGAATGCAATCCCAGATAGAAGAAAATGAGTGATAGAAGACTCCGCAGCTGCGAAAACAATTTTTTTTTTATACTACGTCGGGAGGCGTACAAGCTTACTGGTGACATCACTCACACGCAGGAACACAACAACCATATAGAGAGCTCTTATTCGGCTGCGGTTTTCTGTGAGGTGGAGGTACTTCCCCAGACGGGCTGCTTTGATGCGCCCTCCCTCTCTTAAAACATCCAGACTAAGACAAACAGACATGTTCATGCACACAAATGTTTGCCTTGTGTGGGAATCGACCCCACGAGCATTGGTGTCAAAGTCTCGTCATTCACGATTGAGCCACCGAGCTCGTTAAATACATGAGCAAAACAAGCGAAGTACAAACTGTAAGCCAGAAAGAGTTTTAAAATATATAGAACCATGAAGAAAACAGCGAAAAGACAGGATTGGATTTATCTGACAATGACCCGCCAATAACAGTGCCGTAACTGGAAATAGTGTTCAAAACACGAACCAGGGTTCCAGAAAGATAACCTTTCCAAATGCCATTACGACCATCGACCAAAAGTTTCTTTGGATTCACAGAAATCTCATTGATGTTGCATATGCCCTGAATGAGATCTACAGTGGTAAATATTCGTCCAAAGCTACCATTTGTTCACTGAGCATGGATACATACGAGGAAACTTATTTCCCGAATTACTTCCCGACACACTTTACTGGTTCAAACCCAAGCTGGGAAGAAATCCCTGATTGGTAAAGCATCTGTGTTTCACGTTCATACCATTGATGAATCATAACTAGTGACAAAGTGATTATTGTGAGATCAGAGAAGAAAACGTCAATGAGTGTAGCTCAAACAGTTGTGGCTATTTCGCATACTACCGGCAGCTATATATCACACATAAGATGATGCGATATCCCAGCACACACAACCAAATAGCCCTACCTAACATAACGGCTAAGATAAAGGACTACAATCCCCGGATGGGAATCCGTGGTTGCGACTCAGCAGTAAAAGAAGCGCTGGTGAGTAACAGTGGACACGAGACGCGAATTAATCGCAAAATATTATGTTCACGACATTCTGAGAGGCAAGGGGACAAAATAATAATAAATAAAGTAACTGCTAGCACTAGTAAAGTAATGAGGATGGAGTCGAGAGAGGCGAGCGAGTATCACAAATATTGTGCTCACAAATATTGGACATATTCGTGAGCATGACTCGCTCGCCTCTCTGTGGACTGCAGCGTCGTCTATCTGGTTGTCGCCGTATTATCTTCAAAATGGTTGAATATGGCGATGGCTGCCTCACGCGCAACTCGTGAATGGGTGCTACTTGGGGGGACTAATATAAGAAAAGAACTATGTTTTTTCTATAGTTTTAAGATGAAGCTTAAAACTAAAACCAATGAAGAAGGTACGATAAAGTAATATACGAACTTATATAAAGATCCAGACTCGTCGCAGTAACGCACAGTGTGGACGTACTTGCGTTTTGTGTACATAAATTTAATATAATCTAAGTAGCTTGAAAAGTAGTGCGTGAACTCGGTGTGCATCAACTTGTGCCAATTGCCTGATTATAATGTTATAAACTAATATAGACTGAAACATTGTGCTAACGTGAACAAAAATAATGCCAAAGGTACAACATTCCCCAGCCAAGGACAGTGCTAGTGCGGGAGATAAAACCACTTCAAAAAAAAGTCGGTATCATGTCATATTATACAGTGAGATAAGAGAAGAGAAAAAGATCAGAATCAGATAGTGACTTCTCCGTATCCCCAGAACATCATCGACATAAATTATCCGACTCCCCGATGAGAGTCATGAAGTCACTGTCCAAATTCAGTGAAGACATGAGAAAAATGCACAACCTTCTAGAGAGCATGACAGAAGAATAGGATTCCAGATTCAAAAGTATTCAACAACAAATGACGGAAATAAAAACCGGCATGAAAAATATAAAAATAACAAACGCCGATATTGAGAAATCTCTCGAATATTTGGGATATAATACCATGAACTAGATAATTTTAGGCGAGAACATGTAGAGGAACATAAAAGGTATGAAAATATGATGAAAGACATGCAACAAAAATGTGTATATTTGGAAAAATGTAACACGGTCTTAGAAGAACGTATTGATGTGTTAGAGCAGCAGAAGGGATTTGGGCAAAAATATAGAACATGTGAATATACATTACAGCGTATCCGAAAACATTAAAGGAATTGTGGAAAAAGTCGCTAAACACCTAAATTAAAACCCCAACGTCGGAAGGACGACGGGTAGAAAATGAAAATGCATCATCTTTCCACCTGAGGGTGAGGGTATAGTATGAAAGAAAAGCAGTAAAAACTTACTATGGATGTAAGAATGAAACTAATAGCTTTAGGTAAAGTGAAGACTGAAATAATATAAGGAAAATAGTAGAAAGACATAAAAAAGAGAGGCTGACGAAAAATTTCGAAGTGAAATCCAAACTATTCTGGAGAGAAGTATTTTTCAAAGTGTCCGAGTAACATCATTCCTTCTGCTTCGTCTCTGTTATAGGTACTCCTCCCAATTCTATGCTAACCCAATTTTAATTCAAGCAGTGCACCTCGGGAATTCTCTACTGTTTAATATCAGCTCATACTCTTTACTGCTCTCAATCTCAGGTCAAAACCTTCACCTGAACGCTACCTAATCATTCCTTTCTCTAACTTCTATGTTTTTACTTGATATACTAATACTTTAATCCTTTCAATATCTTTTTCGTTTTATTTTGATATAAGAAAAAAACTCACTAAGTATTTTTTTGATGAGACAGTCTTTTACACGTTTAGATAAAGCAGTTGCTGACAACAAAGAAACATAATTGTTAACGCCAAGGCGTTACTTCAATCAACTTGATAACGTTTAGTTCGTTGTGATAGCCTGGGATACTTAATACCGTAATAGAAATCTTTATCTTAAAATAGAATAATGGTGCTAACCTTATTTCGAATATCTTTTTGCCTATAATTGCTGCGTTTGTCAATGACAAACTATCTGTCTGTTATTTGTGTAACTCCAAGTAAGATTAACTTTATTATTTCATTGAAAACAAGTTTTTATTACAGATCACAAATTACCTACTATATTTTTTATATCTACAATAGTATTTAAAATTTAAATTAATGCCTAGATGTATATATTCGATTAATTTGTATATTCCGTCACTACCATGAAGAAGTAAACAACCTTGTCGAATGAATACCTTCTAGGAGTTCTGTGACAAACGTTTTAAATAAATATACTATACAAACTTAACAACACTCAAGTAGCTATGTACATTTATCAGACGTCATAACAGAAACAAACAAATTCAGGTTTGTTAAAATATACAAATTTGTAAATACATTCTTCTTTACATAGATAAAATGAGACTGTCATTAAATTTAATTTTAGTATTACTTTTATTTTCTTCGATAATCGCTTTGTCAGTAGATTTATCACACCTTGCGCCAGATGTATCACAGAAAAGTATAAGTGGTAAGTACTAAGATCTACTGCTGTTGCACAAGAATCCCAGTTGTTACTAATCATACTTTTATAAAATATATTGTAAGTTCACACTATAAAATAAATATGATGGTGTCTTGTATTGATTTGATACTTGCTTATAAGAAGGGAAGCGATATAGACGAGCATCTATGTACTGTGACTTGGGAAGATAAGCATCCTTGATTTGGCTGAAATAAAAATGGATGGATGGGACCAAGCATATTAGTAACGTCGCTGTTCTCAGACCCTATAGCGAAAAGAGAACCAATAATGAGGGTTAGTCAGTTTCAACAATGTAAGTATATGTGGTATCACACATACCAACAAAACAACAAAACTATATTTTTTCAAACGCAATATTTCATGATAATCCTTAATCTTGTCATAAAATATCGCGTTAGACAAATTAAGATGTCTCATATCTGTATACCATATATGCAAACACATGTCAACATCTCGACAAAATGATTGAATAACTCTGATCCTGGTGAATAGATAACTGAAAATACTGTAATAGATACAATAGACTATATTCAGATACCACCCCATGCTAAGATATTTTATTGAGTGATGATAGTCTTCGAGTTGCAAACATAAATAATATTACTCCATAGAAAATATGCGATAATTATCCTCTGGGTTCCTTCCCTGTGCTTTCTTGTGTGTCACTATATTTTTACATCATTATATTTAAATTGAATATAGATTTCATTTTTAAATGGTGCCCAATTTTCATATAACTAACATAAAAGTCAAATATTAAGTGTATTCGATAAGATACAATTAATTACCAAGAATTCATTTACTAAGAAAAAAAACTTAGTTCTTCGAAACGAGCTCATTTGCAAAAGCGGAGCGAAAGAGACCTGTATTAGATGAAAGACAGAGATAAAAAATATATGCCGAGAATTATCTCTGGAAAAAATCTTTTCTTTGAAATGAGTTTGTTTGTGAAAGGGATCGATATTATATAAAAGACAGAGACAGAGCTAGACTCTGAGAAATCTGGACTGATGGTAAACATATAATTACATGGTCACTAATTGTGTGTGTAAATTTGTACTGTTCATGCAGTGCGTGCAGTGCAATAGACTCAAAAGTAATATTTTGTATTAATGTTAAATAAAAATCGACCTCTTGGGTTATGTCTTTGATACCCGTAGAACTTCACGATAGATTTTGGGGTAACAGTACAATCCTTTATGCTGTATGTGAAATTCCTCAGACTTGTGCCCTGAGGACAATAACGTGAGATAAATCCATTGTAGACAGAGAACTGCTTAGGGAATGACTTCATATACGAACAGACTTGCAATGTATGTATATTTTTGGGATATATTTGGCAAATCTATTAAATCTACTTGGGTGACTTTCAAATTCGTCATAACACCTACGCTTCAAGTCAAATTTGATTGTCATACTAGGTAGATAACAACAACTGATATCCATATATTAGACAGTATGAAGCTGTAGCAGAATTGCAAACTAACAAATAGATATTTAGACAATGGCACAATCTAGATATGATATACTTAGGAGAAACAAAGGATGGCTATCGATGAGCCAATGCAGTTGAAGTCTTCTTCAGAAGGACCTGAACGTTTTGAATAAACTACAGGGTTATTAGAGTCATAAACTTCAAACATATATCAAAAATGATCAGCTTCATAACATGTGCCTGTTAGAGGCAACTATTATTCCTTATCATTACACATGCTGTCTTATCTATAGAAGTATTTTACAATATAGAGATGCTGCCTGCATCATGAACACTCCATGGACGCGCAGTATGCAAAAAATAATTTGTTGATTATAATTTACCTTGTGTGCTTATGTTTTCTACAAGCACATTCTGTACTAAATTGTGAACGTTGATCCCATTTTCCATCAGCATTTTTTTTTTAATTTCAGGCATTGCTGCGTCAAATCGTAATATAACTTCACCAATGAATCCTAATGAATTGAGCAAAGCAGGCTATATTTCAATGCGTAGTCATATTGGTAGGAGCGAAGCTTCCAAAAAACCAAAGCCATGGCCCAAGGGTCTAATTCCTTATGAAGCCTACAAAATTGCTTTACGTAAGTTTTATGCAGACCCTTTGATATATATCTATCTATAACTTCACGCCAAATCCCTTGCGGGTGGGCAGAGAGACCCGAGCGCCACGTGACACGATCCTTACATACCTCACTCGCTTCTTTAACATTCATTGCTCTTTTCATGCACGCTCGCCGGTTTCTAGGGCTCACCTTCTGATTCTTGCACTCGCATTCGTCACAATTTGACATTAGGAACGTATATATTATATATTTATTTATTGTAAACCAAAATTTACAGCATTACAGTAACAAACTATTGCGCTATAAATTTCATACTACGTTTCATAATTTAATAACAATATTTAATTAATTCAATAACAATTTGGTATATCTTAGTTAACTATCATCCATCCTCTCTCAATGTCTAAGGCATTCATAATACACATTCAGCCATCTCCACGCAAACAGATCAAAGTCGGGTGTTGATGACAGAAGATCATTGAAAATAATTATTGCACAAACAAGAGGCGCCTTCGAGTAGGATACTGTCCAAGTCCGAGGTGGGGCCAGTAGAACTGAAACGCGTGGCCGCAGGCAGTAATTGGGCAACGGCGGGACGAAAAGCTTTACCAAATGAGAAATTATATATATACTCATAATTATAATAATTGAATTAAGATTACTTGCATCTCTTAACTTACTCATAAGGCAATATAATCCTAAGAAGGCTATTTATTATCTCCCTGTCGTTAACAATTTTACATTATAAAAGTAACGTAATAAGTGTGAATAAATGTCAGATTTAATAGGACATATCACTGTTCCGTGCATAGAACATAAGTAATATACTAGTAAATAACAGCAAGCTGTGTAGGCAGAGCTGATATTTTTTAAATTTAAAAAAAATTCAAATATTTTTTAAATTTAAATTTTTTTATTTTTAATTTTTTTTAAATATATGGAACCCTGTACGACATCTAGCGACGAGTGCTGTTACTTTTTCTGTTGATGGGAGTGCAGTGTGGCCGGCCATACGTTTTCCCATATGTTTTTTTTTCTAATTGGAACGATTTTGGACCGTTCTTCCTCACCAACGAACATTTAAATTTCAAATTAAAGGATACAAAACTACAATATGTTAGCTATTAGTGTGTCGATTTTGGAGTTTCTCACTATTACCGTCTAAACGCTAGCTATAGGATGACATCAGTCTACCCCAAACGGCAATTTTGAGGGTAATGTGGCTCCGCTGGCTATCGCAGCTCTGCCAACAAGCAGTACATAGTATAGAAAATGTATTTAATCTATAGCTCATCCGTCCTGGAAGATGCTCCATAAGGCTATGGCAACAATAGAGTACTGGACGTGTGTCAGATTTCTACCATACCATGGACAGGAGGATTTCCTATTGATAATAGATGGCAAAAATAAGGGTTGCACTACTAATGGAATCGTGGGATATAAAGGTAAGAAATAAATGTGAAAAAAGTGGTGTATCCGAACGAAGATGGCAGTGCGAGTGAGATGTGTGTCTTGTATTCATACAAGCCAAGCCACCAGTTAACCAGCCAAGTATTAGGGGTTAACGTATGAAATTGCCAATTTGTACTGAAAAATTAAAACTCGTCTTTTCTAAGATGTAACATATTTATTTAATAAAAATGTTTATTCTCGTTATCAATGATATGATGTATGGTTTCTAACTGCAGCTGCTGTAGAGTTAGAACGGTTTCTCGTGCAGGGTGAGCTTGTGTTATCATGGAGCAATAATGATGAAGATCGATCCACGAGTCGGAGCTGTTTCATTGCCAGTTTCGCCATCATTGTTCGAAGTTCCACACAGTAAACATCTGCTGTTATTGCTTGACCAGACTGGAGAAAGTTAAGCTATAGAGAATAACGTCATGAAAAGACCACCAAACAGTTACCATTACCTTTTTATTGGTAAGCTTCGCTTTAGGGCACCGTTGCGGCGTTTGACCTGGGGTAAGCATTTTTCGCTTACGGTTATCGTAAAAAATCCACTTTTCGTCACATGTCACAATTCGATCCAATATTCCTTCATTTCTGTTCGGTTCAACAAGGCAACACAAGACTCAACACGCGTTTCTTTCTGCACGCATTTTCAATTTTTGAAGTGAAAACTTCTTTAGCGGCATTGTGCACTTTTTAGGATGAGTAAAAAATGTTAAACTCGCGTCAGGACACATGACCCTGATGTAAGATTTTGGTGAGAATTAGAACTTAAGTTCGCTGCGGCGCTAAAACATTAGTAACCTCTAATTAAACAATTAAAACATGAAGCGCTAGATCGTTCATAGGGCATTATTTTCTCGCGACCAAAATGTTGTAAACGCCACGAAATTCTTGGCGCTTACGCGTTTCGTTCAACGTAGTTTATCAACATCGCTGTTTGGTCCGCATGTTCAAGTTTTCACTTCTGCCGGCACTCCCGGAGTGCATCCCGTTTTTTTTATCTTACTGATTCGATGCAAATTAGTCAATATTGTAGGTAAGATAACGTTAAACCATGCCACTAATTCCTGGGTAGTTTGACTCGGATCGGACAATTCAGCGTTATGTGGGCGGTCTTTCACGTGGTTCGTTCTTCAAGTCGAAGTTGGCTTGCTTTTTATGTAGAAGGCATTAAAAATACCTATGTACTATCGATCGAGCTATTGGCAAAATCAAATAAGCTTGGGGCAAGTCCACTTTGCACATCCAATCCTGATATTGAAGAAATTTGGGAACATATTTATTAGCTGGAAATGATCTGTCTTCAGTCTTCCCACATTGATTTAAGCACCTCAGATTAAAAATAGGGCGGCTCTTTGGCACTAGGAAAAGATTTAAAATTAAGCTTCAAAACACCTTCAGTTTTCATTTTTTGTTTTGTGGCTACATTCATATAGTTCGATTCGGGGGTGCAATAGCAATAGACATTTAAATCGGGCGTCCTTAAAGGTGGCTTTCTTCGGAACGGCATCCGATACCCGTTTATTATTTTTAAAATTACCTCTGGAGGACCCATCTCTTTCCACCGATTTACATACTGTGCGAGTCGGCCGGCTTGGAACTTGTGATAGTCGTTGTATATATCTCTTCGTTGCTCCTATTGCCAGCGGACGAATGAGAAGGTTTCTGTATTATATGAGGTTTGTTGTTATTGGATTTATATCAAAATAATGTCTGTCCTACATATTCACTCGATACAAGTAGCGACACCTATTGTAAACAATGTGTTAATGTGTCATTGTATAAATGCTTGTTAGTCTGTTCTAGCACGATGAAACTGACGTTTTATCTAATGGGTAATAGTTTAGGGCTTTAGACAAATTCGTGAAAGTAACTAAGTTAAATAGTTGTAGTTTGACATATCAGTGTGTTTTTCGCATTTGGTCTACCTAATTTTCGTGTATTTGACACTGGACTTAGAATTTAATTATGCCGTGTTAGCCGGATAAAATGGCGGCTAGCTACATTGTGAACATGCCTAAATTGAATGGAAAAGAAAATTATGATGAGTGGGTCTTTGTGGCGGAAATCTTTTTAATTCTGGAAGGAATGATGAGTTGTATCAAACCAGAAAGCAATACCGATAGGAAAGCAGTCGTTGCATCGCCCGCAGATGCGAAAGCAAAGGCGAAATTAATTCTAACTATTCACACCTCAGTTTATGTACACATTAAGACTGTAAACACTACAAAGGAGCTATGGGAAAAACTCAAGACTCTCTTTGACAATTCCTGGTTCACGAGAAGAATAAGCCTTTTACGACATTTAATATATATTCAATGTTGTTCATACAAGAGAATCTTCGTTTCGTCCATGTTCACCTTAAAAGCCATTCAAGGATTTCCACACATATATTTTTTTAAACGTCGTCGGAAGACATGCAAGCATACAACCGAACTGATGTGAAGTACCGTAAGTTTACCGTAGCCTATGAACGTTTGTAACACATTAAGTATCACTCGCGCGATGCCTTTTCTGTTGCTAACACAGCAACTACTCCTTAGGTGCTTGTTAGTGACCTCGCTCACACGCAGGAACACAACAACCATCTAACGAGTTGTTATTTGGATGCGGTTTCCTGGGAGGTGAATATACTTCCCCAGACGGGCTGTTTTGATGCACCCTACCTCTTTTAAATATATTTTTTTGCAATAAAATTATTTAAGTTTTGGTCAGATACAGACATATGTTTTCATTTATAACATTGGGGTAGGCAGAAGCTATGGAACGCCAGGTGCACCGATCCAAAATTACCTCTCTCGCATCTTCCACTTTCACCAACCTCTTCTCGCATGCTCCACGGTTTCGAATGATTTTGATATGGCCTTTTTCAGCATGTCAGCTATTTGATCCATGTGTGTCTAAGGCAGCCCCTATCGATATCTCCACTCACTCTTGCTCGATATATTTCTTTCGTAACTCTTTTGTCACCAATTATTTCCAAATTTCCGAACCATCTCAGCATACCCTTTTCTTTTTAGGGTTCCGTACCTAAAGGGTAAAACGGAACCCTATTACTGAGACGCCGTTGTCCGTCCGTCCGTCGGTCTAAAAAAATACAATAAAATAAATATTTAAGGGGGCTCCCATACAACAAACGTGATTTTTTTTGCATTTTTTATAGATAATGGTACGGAACCCTTCGTGCGCGAGTCCTACTCGCACTTGGCCGATTTTTTACATAATTATGATTGTTTTTTCGTGTCGTATGGTTGTCTGGAAGAGATCGCTTTAGCGATAAGACCGCCTATTGTACATTTATTTTCTATTCACGTGTGTTTTGTATGCATTTGTTATTGGTGCAATAAAGAGTATTCTATTTTAAATTTGAGTCATGTTCATGTTTTGTTACGTTTGTTTTCGTCAGGCGGTCGTCATGAAATATACCTAGAGGCTCCGCAGTGTTACGAAAATCTAGGAGTACTGATGCACAAGTTACTCCACGTTATCGGATTAGTCGATGAGCATCGTCGCCCAGAGCGCGATCAATACCTTTACGTCTACGATGACCATATTCTAGACGGTATGTATAGATACTGTTAGTAAACTTTTTTATATACCACTAAGGTGGCAATCAAGCATACGGCCTGCCTTATGGTAAACAGTCACCGCAGCCTATGGACATTTGAAACGCCAGGGGTGTCACTCATGCGTTGCAGACCCTCTAAAAACCTCTTCACGCATTTTTTGAAGAATTCCATGCTGTTGTCCCTTGGAAGGAGTTGTTAGGAGATTACTGGTGAGCTCACTCACACGCAGGAATACAACAACCCTCTAGTGACTTGTTATTTGGCTGCGGTTTTCTGTGTGGTAGAGGTAATTCCTCAGACGGGATGATTTGATGCGCCTTACCGCTCTTACAAAACAATACATCTTTTCTTCTTCCGCCCGACTGCTGTCAGACCTTCACATGGGAAACCAAACTTTCTTGGACGTGATGGTTTCCTAACGATCTTTTTAGGGTTCCATACCCAAAGGGTAAAATGGAACCCTATTACTGAGGCTCCGCTGTCCGTCCGTCCGTCCGTCCGTCCGTCTGTCACCAGGCTGTATCTCTTGAACCGCGATAGTTAGAGAGTTGAAATTTTCACAGATGATGTATTTCTGTTGCCGCTATAACAACAAATACTAAAAAATAGAATATAATAAATATTTAAGGGGGCTCCCATACAACAAACGTGATTTTTTTCTCATTTTTGCTCGATATTGATAACGGCAACAGGTAGACGCTTGAAATATTCACAGAATATTTATATTTATATTTACTTTAAGAATAAATAATTAAATTAAAATAAAACAAATATTTAATTTTAAATATTTAACCCTTCGTGCGCGAGTCCGACTCGCACTTGGCCGATTTTTAAGTGAGCCAAGCAAATAATAATTACAAATATGCAAGCAAATAATAATATAAATCTAAAAACACGAATAATACAAAATATATACTGTAGAATGGTTTAAGTTCGATGAAATTCAGAATTAAAATAATAAATAAAAGAATTTGCATCTTAAAATAAGCGACAATAAAAAATACAAAAAAAGGCAAAATATAATAATAAATCTAAATCCGCCCCTCTTCTGCAATAACCCGGTTCTAATAATACCTCCAAATCTCATTTTAATAGCCCACTTTTTTCCGACATATTTCCAATAGTCCCAATACCTGCCGTGACCTGTTCATTGGTACGAGTATAATGTCCCATTGACATACCCTGGAGCGGGTCACGGCGAGTGTGCAACATTACATATAGTCTTTTCGAAGGGACCTCTACTCGTTAGATCCTTATCCCCTCGCATGCCTATCCAGTGAGCGGGATTAATACCCGTGACTAGAAAAAAAAAATCAACATAATTCATTCCGTCAGAAAGAATGTCCTTTTGAAGGACTAACCATACATGTACTATTTATCGTAATAGTAAATTTGAGCAATGATATCCCAATGGATAAAAAGCCGGCCTGTTGAGCAAACTGGTACTCAGTTCGAATCTTGATATGTAATATATAATATTATAAGGTCTCAGGAGCAGTTTTAATTAAAAAAAAAAACATACATACCAAACACAATTTAATTATACCTCTTAAAAATAAATATGTCTTAAGCAAAAATCAAAATTAACGAAAGTATACATTAATACGCAAATTAGAATCGAGCAGGCAGCACGTCCATTCCGCACGGTGTCCAAAGTGGCAGAGATCGAGCCGAACGAGTGTGGGTCATCTCACAACCTCCTCACGGTGGCTGGGGAGTCAGTTCCGAGATATATATCTCTCTACTGAGGTGTCAATCGCAGTATGTAAATACATACCGGGCGTTGTGTTGGCCATATAGACCTAGATGCGCTCTATGTTTCTAGTTCACTGGAATCATCGCGGCTTATGTTATTGTTCGCGAGTAACTCACGAGCGTAAGGGCGTCCGTCCGGCGGCCGAGTATGTAGAGGCGCCAGACTGCGTATATGACGCAGATCCGACGCGTCCGCACGCTCGAACAGGCTTACAGTGAGTCGGCGTATAAATGCGTCCGTGCTCTCCATACGTAGATCCCTCTCTATAGTGGCGTTCTTTACAAAGCGCAGGGCGCCTGTAATCTGCCTGAGGGAGATGTGCTGTTGCTGTTGGATTCTCTCAGCGTTTCCTTTGCTTAGTAGGGCGTACCAAGCTGGCGCTGCGTATGTTAAACGTGGCCGTAGGTAGGTCTTGTATATGCTGAGTTTCGTATTCAGCGGAAGCTTCGAGGAGAGCACCGGTCGCAGTAAAGCGCGCGATGATCGGGTCCTAGCGATTTTTTTTTAGCGAAGAAATTTATTTTACTTTTTTTTTTTATTTTTATTTTTGCTTGTGGCACCATAGAGAAGGGGATCCTGTGGCGATTACACCTGACAGTGACACCTGTCGGCGGAGTGACGTTGGTAAACGTCATTAGTGACTACTGTCACTTAACTCCTAGTTGGTGTTACCAGCTCGGGTGCACACTTTACCTTTTATTTTATTTATTTTTTTTTTTTTTTTTGTATTTAATTGAAGTACGCGTACATAGACAATTGAAACTTTGGACTTCTATTTTATTTTTGTATTGATTTCAAGTACGCGTACATGGACAATTAAAACTTTGGATTTGTTGGTGACTGTGTTTCTGTCGGTTACCATTGACACCTGTCAGTCTGACATCTGTCATGGTTATTTGGCATCTCGAGTCAACATTCACTTGGCGTCTGTCACTTGACAACTGATTGGTGTTGCCAGTGCGGGCGTATCTAATTTGCACTTTATTATTTTCTTTTGTGTTTTGGTGTATTTAAGTACGCGAACATAGCAAAATCGGAATCGATACTGTGCCCAATTGCGTGTACATAGATAGTGTGCACTCCTTGGTGCATGGCCGGAGGAAGTTTGACTCTGGTTGAGTACACAGATATTTGTGTACACACGTACTGTGTTGAACAGCGGGGACATGGATAAGGAGGAAGAAAAGCGCCGCGTGTTCGCCAGAACTTCTGGGCTTCAACATTCGCCCCCCCGCTCGAACCCCAGCCGTGCCCGGGAAATATCGGAAACGAGAAGGAGTGTGGTGGAGAAGCGGCTGCTGACATCCCCTGAGGATTCGGAACCCCAACGCTTACGAATTGCCGTACCTGACGGTGGGGGAAGCAGGTGCTCCTCCTACTCGTCCGGAATCACCGATGGAGCCCGTGGAGGTGGAACACGCAGTGACGACTGGAGGCCTGGCGGGATTCCGAAGGGAGGAGTTGCAGGACTCAGCGAGCGCGGCCTTAGAGAGCATCATGACTATTATTACGGCGGAATCGAGGTCAAATAAACTAAATAAATCGGACGTCAACAAAATCGGGGACCTAGGCCGCCAAATGCTGGCGGTCATAACGACGCTTAATATTCGTCTGGCTGAGGAAGAGCTGAAGACATGTAGGGCGCAACTCCAGTGCGCCGAAGCCAGGGAGCGCGCTGCTGACTCTCGGGACGGGGCAACGGTTGGGGTCGCACGGACTACTACTGCTGGTGCTCCTGGTTCCTACGCGGCATGCCTACGAACTGGGAAAAACTCTGAGCGTCCCAAGCCCATCTCTGGTCCTGTTGTGGCGATTTACCCTGCAGAAGGAACTTCGGAAATAAAGAGTGCAGACGGAACGAAGGCTGAATTAAAAAAGAGAGTGAACCCGGCTGTATTCGGTCTGCAGGTGGACAGGCTGCGAAAAGTAGGTAACGCCGGGGTAATAATTCAAACTACGTCGCAGGAGGCAGCAGAGAAGCTAAGGAAAGCCATCCCTCCGACTCTTCGGGCTGCCGTGCCGCAGAAGCGCAAGCCGCTGGTGGCCTTAAGTAACGTGGACGTGGACATGGCCCAGGACACCCTACTGGAGTCAATCCATGAGCAGAATTTCTCGGAGTCAACACACTGGACTCTGGAACGTTTGAAGAAGGATGCCAAGGTTGCCTTCAGGAGATCTCGTTTGGGAAGCGCTAAGTCCACTGTAATGCTGGAATGCGAACCCCTGCTAAGGGATGAGCTTGTAAACAGGAACAGGTTGTACCTAGGGTGGGACGTAGTGTACGTTTCAGATTTCGTAAGGGTCACCTGTTGTAATAAATGTCAACTGTATGGGCACCCGGAGAGATTGTGCAGAGCCGAGGTTAGGGTGTGCGGAAGATGCGGAGGCAGTGGCCACGGTGCCGGTGACTGCAGCTCGGAATCGCAGGCCTGTGCTACATGCAAGCGATTTGGACGCCCGGCCGACCACAAAACGGCATCAGCTGACTGTCCGGCCAGGAAGCACGCAGAGGCTCGGTTCATATCAACAGTCAACTATGGATAGGACGACAGCGCTGAATCCAGAACAGCACCGGGGGAGGGGGGCCCTCAGGGTTGGGCAAATCAACCTTGGGGGCTCAGCGCTTGCGACTGCCGAGCTTCTGGCGACCGCGGGGGACCTGCACCTGGATATTGTCCTGGTGCAGGAGTTCTATCAGCATCCGACGGAGTGCAGCATCGTCGCAATGGGACCGGGATCGAAGGCTGGCCTGCTGGTGACGAACCGGAGACTGCCCGTCACTATACTGCAGAACATCAGCACGAGTCACTGTATGGTGGCATGTATAGGAACCAACATGTACGTTATATCTGCGTACTTTCAATACGCGGATGATATTGAGAGGCATTTATATACACTGGAGAAGGCCCTTAATGCGCTGCAAGGCGAAGCGGTGATCGTTGGCGTTGACTCCAACTCCCACTCCCCGCTGTGGTACAGCGACGTGAGACATTTCACTGGTAGAGGCCCAGTACCCGAGCATAGGCGACAACAGATGGAGGGCCTCATTAATGCTAGACGTCTCAAAGTGGCCAACACGGAGGGGCAACCCCATACCTTTAGTGGGCCGGCCGGTGAGAGTAACATCGATCTCACACTCACAGCGGGGAATGTCAGAGTCATGGAATGGACTGTTCATCCTTCAGCGAGCTGCTCAGACCATCGTTTAATAACCTTTCAGGTGACGGGGAGTAGAGTTGTGGCCGGGCCCGAGCGGTTACAGCCAATTCGGGATCCGCCGCGTTACCGGGATCGGGGGGTCAGCTGGCCCCGCTTTGAAACGCTGATCCACCAGAGAATGGGAAGCCTGAATGTTAGCAAGCCAGCGGGAGCGATGTGTGAGGACTTCCTGAATGTAGTAGTGCGAACGTGCGAGGAATGTTTAGGGCTGAAAGGCCAAAGGACTGAAAAAGGGTATGCATGGTGGAATGAGGAACTACGGTGCCTCCGCAGGGAACATAATAGATTGCGACATGCGTGGCAGAGAAGAAGGAAGAAAGGTGATAGATCCGAGGATGAGGCGAAGGAAAAATTTCGAGCTGCTCGAGCAAAGTACCGAAAGGCTATGGAGCGGATACAGCTGGACTACTTTCGCAATTTGGCCGAGTCTGGCAACAGGGATCCCTGGGGCCAGGCTTACAGGGCCGCTACTGGCAGGGCTAGACCTCCATCTAATGTAACGAACGGCACAAAGTTTGCTGAAAGCCATACGGGTTGCCTGGAGGGGGCCATGCGCGGCCTCCTGTGGGGCTTGTGTCTTGACGACGATACGTCTAGGGACACGGCCTACCATGGACGGGTGCGCCTCTTGGCCTCCTTCATGCCCTCGGGCCCGGCCTCGTCCGCTCCGACCCTTGAGGAGATCGAGGTGATGGTGAAGGCGTTGCCTAACACGGCGGCGGGAATCGATGGAGTGAGTGCGAAGATCTGGAAGCATGTGTGGGCCGCCGCTCCGAGGGAGTTCCACTCGGTATTGGCGGCTTGTGTGATAGAGGGGGTATTCCCCAATGTACTGAAAGATGGAAGACTGATTGTGCTGCCCAAAGGCAATGGCAAACCGCTTAGTGACCCGAAGGCGTATCGCCCGATCACGCTCCTCCCGATATTCGGGAAGCTCTTAGAGCGAGTTATTCTGAGATGTGCTCCGCGGATTGCCAGGGGAATCTCCGAGCACCAGCACGGGTTTTCTCCGGGCAGATCTACGGTGACGGCGCTGCAGGAAATACTGGGTACAGCAAGCACATCTGTATGCAAGTATGTACAGCTTATATTCTTGGACATCTCGGGCGCATTTGACAATGCCTGGTGGCCGATGATCTTGCTGAAGGCGAAGAGGGGGGGCTGCCCGCCAAACATCTATAAGATGTTGGTGGACTACTTCACCGGACGCCGCGTGGGCTTGATCGTCGGGGACCGGGTGTTGTGGAAAGCCTCTACCATGGGATGCCCTCAGGGCTCTGTACTCGGGCCGACGCTGTGGAATGTCTTAATGGACGATCTGCTGCGTCTGCCACTCCCTAATGGGGCAAAAATGGTGGGGTATGCGGACGACGTTACGGTTGTGATAGAGGCTAACTCTAGAGCGGCTATTGAGCGAATGGCAAACGAGGCTCTGAATCTGGTCAGTGCCTGGGGAGACCGAAATAGGCTGGGATTTTCCCCATCGAAATCGGTAACGATGACGGTGAAGGGGAAATTCCAGCGTCCCCCGGTGATTAAGATGGGACAGGCCTCTATCAGGAGCGTTATGTCCGCGACAGTCCTCGGGGTGGAGTTGGACTCCTCCCTGCACTTTGCACAGCACGCCACCCGAATAGGTGAACGAGCCGCAACGTGCTTTGGCAAGATGTCCCGTGTATCGGCAACTTCCTGGGGAATTAGGTTCCCTGCCCTGAGAATTCTTTACATAGGAACGTACGTAGCCACACTAACGTATGCTGCGGCGATATGGTGCCATCGAATATGTACGTATGTTTGTCGCAGCGTCGTCTTGAGAAGCCAAAGACAGGCACTCATTTTACTTACCAAGGCGTACAGATCCACCAGTACGGCTGCCCTACCGGTACTGGCGGGAGTTCTCCCGGCGGACCTGGAGGTCACCCGTGCTGGGCAATTGGAAGGAGCACGTAGGACTGCGACTGATCGGGAGTTGAGCAGGCGAAAGCGCGAAATTTGGGAGAAGACAGTGAGTGAGTGGCAGGCTCGCTGGGAAGCGGAGTCTAAGGGTAGGGAACTCTATCGGTTTTTCCCTGATGTGGCGGTGAGACTCAGGTCACACTGGGTCGAGCCGGATCATCCTACCTCGCAGCTCCTTGGGGGTCATGGATGTTTTAGGAAGCGACTGAGTGATATGAAATGTTGCGAGAGCAGTATGTGTGCGTGTGGAGAGAGTGAGGAGGACAGGGATCACGTTCTGTGGTCCTGTCCCAGGTATGCGGATCTACGTGAAAGAATGATGGATGGGATACAGCGTAGCAAAGAAGACACGGGGCCGGTGTACTTCGCGAATCTTGTATCGTCGGCGGTGAACTTTGCGGCCTTCCGCGGGTTCGCCCACGCATGGTTCGCCCGCAGGAGTGCGGAGGAGACAGGGACGGACAGAAGAGCACCAGAGCGAGAGGGGGAAGAGCGCAACGAGTAGGAACCATCTTAGAGTACCCACGAGCGCCTTCGGACAGCAGCGAAGGCGTCTTTGTGTGCGTTGCCGCCCCAGAAGGGGGAGAATGGCTATACAGAGACATTGTGGAAAAAGATTAAATAACTTGTAGGGTGCCAAGCGTTGCCCACGGCACAAAAAGAGCCTCAGAGCAGCAAGTGCCGTGCGCAACTCCCGCGATTCGGCTCATATGACCGAGAGGTCGGTGGAGCCATGGGAAGGTGGTGGGTCCTAGCGATGACTTTGTTCGCATGTTTTTTCATAGTGAGCCGCCGGTCGATTTCGACGCCTAGGTAGGTCGCCGATTCGCGCCAAGCTAGCTGCTCACCGTGGAGATACAGGGTGGAAGGCTTCTTTACGGAAAGATTCACTAGCATTGCTTGTATTTTTCGCACGTTCACCGAGAGCCTCCATTCGTCAAGCCACTCGGGGAGCAGATTTAGTACGCGTTGCTTTTTCAACACTGCGAATCTAGCATTTTTGTTGTATGTTAGATACGCTGCGTCGTCGGCGTACAGTGCTAACGTGGATTCGTCTGACTTCGGAATGTCATCGGTGTAACGTGCGTACAATGCCGGGGAGAGGCAACTCCCTTGCGGTACGCCGGCTAAGATTTTTCTCGTCGTCGAGGAATCTCTTTCTACTGATACGTGAAAACTTCTATCACTCAGGAAGAAGGCTGGAAGGAGGCTGGGAAGGAGGCTGGGAGGGAGGAGAGCGAGCCGGCGCTTGTCGATGGCTTTTATAGCGCCCGACAGGGTGGGGTAGTCAGGTGTGTACGTCAGTTTCGGTGGTGATGTCTAACACGGCCTCTCCTGACGTCCTCGTCAGGTCTCGATGTCGGACTAGATTGGGCAGCTGATCGTTCTTCTACCGGATCCTCATGCTCTTAGTCGCGCGTAGATGATGAACCAGCGTTGCCAGGCGAGGTATCTCCTAATGAACCCTCATGTTCAGAGTCATCTGAAATTCACATAAGGACAAGATTTCGTTAGCACACACAACACACTTTAAATAGCAGTGAATAGTATATGTAAAAATAAATTTACAGCGAACACAAGTAATAACTTGCAAACGTATTTATTTACGATCTTTACATTAAATCGCAAACAAATAGTTATCAGAAAACATTAAATATGCGCATATTATCAAGTCGACTCGATTAGTTAACACCAGTGGAGCAGAGGCTCCGCTAGTAAGCGTGCTCGTAATATAACCATCGGCATAGGCTTCACTATTAAGCGTACCGTGATGAAGATCTCGATCTTCGTTACAAAGGCATAGGCTCCACTATTAAGCATACCTCTTGAACGTCACGTCACAGACATAGGCTCCACTATTAAGCGTATCTGCTGGTGATTATTTCGGCATAGGCTCCACTATTTAGCATGCCACTTTTACTCACCCTCGAAGAATGATGCACATATCTCCGGGGTCCACTCGCCTTTCCACGGCACAAGGAACTGTGCTGCAGCGTATGTCACTTTGCCATACGACCCGGCGAGAAGCTGAAGCTTGTAACGGTCATTTTCCAATATTTGAGTGACTCGGTACGGTCCCCGCATGCCTGGATCGAGTTTACCCTGTGACTGAGAATATTTAATTACAAATACAAGGTCATCTTCCTTGTATATCCGTGGTGGGTGACGGTCTTCATTGACCCGCCTGTCCTGCTCAGCTTGGTTTTGAGCCAACCGTTCGGCCGTCCTTTGTCTATCTCTTGACCGTGAATGGTTTGATCTATCCATAATAAATAAAAACAAAATGTGAACAGCAACTAATATGAACAGAATATAAAATCACACACTAATAAAATGTGGACGCGAAATACTTTATCCCACGCCTGATATTAGGTCTCAGGAGCAGTTTTAATTAAAAAAAACATACATACCAAACACAATTTAATTATACCTCATAAAAATAAACATGTCTTAAGCAAAAATCTAAATTAACGAAAGTAAACATTAATACGCAAATTAGAATCCAGCAGGCAGCACGTCCGTTTCGCACGGTGTCCAAAGTGGCAGAGAGCGAGCCGGCGCTTGTCGATGGCTTTTATATCGCCCGACAGGGTGGGGTAGTCAGGTGTGTACGTCAGCTTCGGTGGTGATGTCTAACAATATAATAATAATATTTTCCCTGTGGTAAATTAATAAGATGTATCGTGGAAGAATAAAAGATGTATCGTTTTTTAAGAGTGGTAGGGCGCATCAAAGCAGCCCGTCTGGGAAAATACCCCCACCTCACTGAAAAACGCAGCCAAATAACAACTGCCTAGAGGGTTGTTGTATTCCGACGTGTGAGTGAGGTCACCAGCACGCCCCTAAGGAGTTGCTGCGTTAGCAGCAGAGGAGGTATCGCGACAGTGGTACTTTCTGTATTACAAGGGTTCATAGGCTACAGCAACCACTTTACGTCAGGTGTGCCGTATGCTTATATGCCTTACGACGTAGTATAAAAAAAGTCGTAATCAATACATTGATTATCAATTCTGAGCATATTGATTTAATTAAAATTTTTAATATAAAAAAAATTCGTGGTTAATGCGCATATTCGCAATACAACTCTCAGTAACATTGTTCATTCAAAACATAGATATAATAACAATCAAGCATATATGCAAAGCTGAAGTTGTGAAAATATGTTTATTTTTGTTAGTACATGTACTTACTTACGGCGCTGGCTCGTTGACCCGAAGTGAATCTTGGCCTCCGACGCCAAAATCTGGATTGAGCCGCTCCCTCTCAGTCTGGTATAAGGAGCTGATTTGGATCACTCTGGACTTGGTCGCCCCAACGGTATCTGGGGTTGTCGACCGGTCGTTTTCCGGTCGGTCTCCCTATATACGCTTTGTTTACGGCCCGATTCTCTCCCATCCTCTAAACATGACCGAGCCGAGAATCTCGAAGCTTTTACTTCACTTGCGATGTTGGGTTCTACCGTCATTCAACCTCAGCGTTCTTTCGAACCCTATAGCTCCCATACTCTATTTTAGGAGGACCCAGGATTTTCCAAAGATCTTTCTTTCGGCTACTAGCAATTTGCAGTCCTCTTTTGTGGTCATGGTCCAAGCCTTGCAATCATACATCAAAATTGGTTGTTCATTTCACGGAAATTAAATATATGGACTTACTCCTTTTATCCATTTCTAAAAGGTTAGATCCTAAACTTTCTCTTCTAATTTTTTTTATATACAACGTATATAATGGTAACCAATGGTAACCTTTGGGCCATATGTGTGCCTTCCTAGGCCCACATGCTTATGAATGCTTGCAATACATTAAGAATAACTCGCGTGATGCGTCCTCTGCTGTTAACAAAGTACTTACTTAGGTGCATACTGGTGACCTCATTTATGTGCAGAAACAAACATCTCTCTCAGGAGTTGTTATTTGGCTGTGAATTTCTGTGTGGTACCTCCCCAAATGGGCTAACACCCAAGACAAACAGACGTGTTCATGAACACAAATGAACTTAACAACAAAATTTAACTCTGTGGAATTAATACCCCCGAGCGTTGATGAAATAGCATTAATCACTGCGCCACTCAACCAAAACAAGTAATTTTTATTCATATTTTCAGAGCGTAAAAACCACTTCACGAAGTACGACCAAGATGAATTTGATAACTACGGCGTACCCTACGATTACAGCAGCATCATGCATTATAATCAAAGTGCATATACAAAATCTGGACAGATTACTCTTGCTCCCAGAGTAATATAATCTATATATATTTAAGTGCTTTTTATATTAAATATTGCATCCAAGATATACAATCTTATCCACTTACTTGTTCCAACACTATATTGTATATAAAGGTGGAAAGAGACAGTTTTACTGTTGTGCAAAATTAGCAGCTAGCAGCGGCATATGATTATGATTATTTTCGTAGCTCCGTCGAGGGCTAAGACACGTGCCTTTCATCAATTTTTTTCTCTATCTGTCTCTGTCTGTGTCTGTCTTCACGTAGTTAATATTTTGACAGAGTCTAATATTACTGTGGTAGACACAGAGAGAGAGAAAACTTTGTTATTGTTGTTTTTTTTCTATTTATATTGCACTTCGTTTCATATGTATTCATATCATCATATCATATTATGTGGCACACGTGACTTTGAATTGTATATATGTAATAGACACATACAATGTTTTTGGATGTTCTTATAATGTATATTTTGGTACATAACACAAACGCGCGCGCGCAACACTAAACGCAATAACTTGATATTAGCTATCTTGTTTCTTTCAGGAAGTAGTGTATAAAAGTCAGACAAAGTATAAAGATTCTTCTTTACGGAACTTTTTCTTTCTCATATTACCGCTGAACGTGCAAAAAATTTCATCTATTATCTATCTATAATATCACGTTAAATCCCTTGCGGAGTAGGCAGAGAAAACCGAGACATGACTCGGTCGGAGATGTGTAATCCCACTCTTTAATATTCATTGGTCTTCTCATGCATGCTCGCTGATTTCTAAGGTTCCCGACATCACCTTCTGATAAAACACTATCAATTTAATCATGGTTGGTAAATCTTGGCCTTCCTCGGCTCTGGCATCCTTCTACTTTCGCGTTGTATATCTGTTTCGTAATTCTTTCTTCCTGCATTTTTTCTTTATGTCCGAACCAACGGAGCATGCCTTCCATAAGTATACGTTGCGTCCAGCACTGCATCGTGTATAACGAGCTGTGCCTTGTGTCTCAAGCTTTCCCAACGCTCCATTCACACTATTCCCAGCACTCACTTGTCTTTCCACATCAGCGGTGTATCTTCTATCACTGTGCATCCAAGATACACAATCTCTCCAACTTGTTCTTCACTTCATTATCAAGCATAATTCTTGCATTGGTTTTAGTTTCTTCTCTTTCAAATATCTTATATCAAATACCTTTGTATTCTGCGCACACTTCAATAAGTAATTGTTAATATTTTTCAGATGCCCGGTGCTCACATAGGCCAAAGGGATGGAATGAGCGTTAGGGATGCTTTAAAAGTAAATAATATGTACCAGTGCTTTTATGCAATTAATAAATCGATACCTTACTCCTCCTTGTTGCCAGATATTTATAGTACGACTGATGATAAAGACGAGCTTAACATAATATTCCTAAAAGGTGATGAAGAATAAAAGTTATTTCATCATATGGATGTTACCTTAAGGCTACTTATGTAACAATAATTACTTCTAAATGTACATTACAATTAATAAAACTTGCTTATTTAATTTTGTCTTTTTACTTACCCTGGTAGATAAATATGGGTGTATGCATAGGTTTATTTCTTTTTATATACTACGTCGGCAGACACACAAGCATACAGCCCACCTGATGCAAAGCGGCTACCGTAGCCTATTAACGCTTGTAATATATTAAGTATCACTAGCGCGATGCCTCCTCTGCTGCTTACACAGCAACTCCTTGGGAGCATACTGGTTACCTCACTCACACGCAGAAACACAACAACCCTCTAGGAAGTTGTTATTTGGCTGCGTTTCTCTGTGAGGTGGAGGTACTTCCCCAGACGGGCTGCTTTGATGCACCCTACCTCTCGTAAAAACCCGTACCTGTTCAGAAATTTTGAACTTTATTTTCTTCGCAACTGCTAAAATGATTTAGGCGTTGTATTTTCCTTAAAATTAAATCCTCCAAATAATATTACAAGAAAACGTACCTACATCAAGCGCTTGTTTTGATTGTGAATGATTTTCAACTTGTACTTCAGTAATGTGTTTTCATGGCTCTAAAGCCGCGGTACAAGCGGCTAGGCGCTCTTATTAAAGACAAGGACCGATTTTCGGAAGGTATACAAACATACGGCAGCTTCTGGCTACGGAAGTCGCTGGACGGTTGCAATAAAAAAATATCAATTACACTTTGCTATTCCGGCCGCTAACACTGCAGTTGTAATACAATAAATCTATACTAATATATAAAGCGGAGGAGTTTCTTTGTTTGACAGTTTGAAAGCGCTAATCGCTGAAACTACCTCTCGGATTTTCGTCAAGAATTGAGGTAGCAAATAGATCGTATTTGTTAGCCCAATACTTCAGGAAGGTTATAGGCTATCGAACATCACGATGCGACCTTTAGTAGCCGAAAAAAATGAAGAAAAGGAAGAAAAAGCCGTTCTCGTGGGATAGCGAGATTTGCGCGAATGAAGTCGCGGGTTACAGCTAGTTTTTTTTTATACTATGTCGGGAGGCATAAAAGCATACGGCCCACCTGATGTAAAAACCGGAGCCTATTAACGCTTGCGATATATTAAGTATCACTCGCGCAATACCTCCTCTGCTGCTTACATAGCAACTCCTTGGGAGCTTACTGGTGTCCTCACTCACACGCAGGAACACAACAACCCTCTAGGGAGTTGTCATTTGGCTGCTGTTTTCTGTGAGGTGGAGGTACTTTCCCAGACGGGCTGCTTTGATGCACCCTTACTCTCTTAAAGCATCCAGACCAAGACAAATAGACATGTTCATGCACACAAATGTTTGCCTTGTGTGGGAATCGAACCCACGAGCGTTGGTGTCATAGTCGCGTCATTCTCGACTGAGCCACCGAGCTCGTCAAGTTTCTATATTTACTATCTTTTTAATGTAAAGTAATTGTAATAGTTCTGAAGTGTTAAATTTTTAATGTAATATAAATTGTCATGTTATATGAATATTGTATTTTACCACATACATGATAGTACTTTTATACTGATAAATAAAGCAATTCGTACGAAATTATTCTCTAACCGTTCCAAAATATTCAAAAATCACAACGTTAATGTTCAAATTTTCACTTCTGCCGGCACTCCCGGAGTGCAACTCGTTTTTTTTTTATCGGGACAGGCCCACTACTCATACCCACTACCAAAGAGATAGCTAGTCAAGTGAAGCTCAACTGCCGTGCACCACGGATTATCAAATATCTAACACTATTGGGACCTAAACTGTGAGTTGTTACCTAACACATCGATACCAATAATATAGGTTGCAGAACCGCCTAAATTTTGCCTAAATTGGTATACAACTGTGAAATTTATGTTTTATAAATAATAATAATGAGGTAAATGCCAATTGGTCCTTCGCTTGGCCGACGCGATTCATCATTAAAAGTGCTAGCGCAGTTAAACAAACGCGTAGCATCGCGTTAGTAACTAATGAATTTGTCACAGTTTATTAGATAGTGCTCTAATAGCTAGCTTCTGCTTGCGGTTTGACCTGCGTAAATTTGGAAATGAACCGAAATGACCAGGGAATTGGACGAGCTCGGTGGCGCAGTGGTGAAAGCCGCTGTTACGCTACTTTGACGCCAACGCTCGTGGGTTCGATTCCCATACAAGATAAACATTTGTGTGCATGAACATGCCTGTTTGTTTTGGTCTGGATATATTCTATGTATAATAAATATGTATTTACGTATATTTATCAGTTGTCTAGTACCCATAACACTAGCTTCGCTTACTTTGGGGCTAGATAGCGCTGTGCAATTAGTCCGGCAATATAAAAAAAAATCACGCAGTAACCCTAAACATAAATTACCACATATTCGTAAATAATTCTACCGTATAATTTGTGGCGTAAGGCTTGTAGACCATATTCGCAATGATGATGTTAGAAACCGAGTTGGTCTGAAAGAGAGCGTCGGTGTTAAAATAAGAAGAGGCATGCTCTGATGGTTCGGACATGTAGAAAGAATGCAAGATGAAAGAATGACGAAGCAGATATACAATGCAAAAGTGGAAGGATTTAGGAGCCGGGGAAGGCCAAGACTTACCTACCATGACCAAATTGGTCGTGTTCTATCAGAAGGTGATGTCAGGAGCCCTAGAAACCGGCGAGGGTGCATGAGAAGAGCAAGGAATGTTAAAGAAGCGAGTGAGATATGTAAGGATCGAGTCACGTGGCGCTCGATTCTCTCTGCCTGCCCCGCAAGGGATTTGGCGTGAAGTTATAGATAGATAGACTTCTACCGTAAGGGTTCAGAGACTACACCACCACGCTGTTCAACTGCGTATTGGCGGATGCCAGTGACTGACTCAGCTTAACGACTGTCATCGATCGACAACAACCGGAAGCGACGGCATAACGTGCGCTCCACGCTCGAGATAGATAAACTCATCCTTAGACCGGCTGCGGTCGACTTTTCATAACTTTTCCCAAAGGTGCTAAAAGAAATGTAATTTCAAAAATATTCACTATATACACACAAAAGAATACAATAGTACATACTAATGCATACAAATATGAGCGGAAATACATGTAAATAAATAATCTGCACAATAATAAAGGTAATTTATGTTTAGTTTAACCCAGGCTGGGTTGATCATAAAACCTGTTCGTATAAGTATCTAACAATAATTAAAACACAAGACTCTCCTCTGCCAAGTTAATGTCAGTCAGCGCCTGCAATGCAAGGAGAGAAAAAACGTGGCTCGAGAGGAACTGATGAGCCCATGCATCGTTCTAACCACACATATTATATTCATTTATCAATTGCATTCATGTGGTAATAATATATTAGGTCTTAACAGGGTGTATAAAACAAAGTAGCGCCCTAACTTTGTTTTTATTGACAAAGATGCATTTAAGACTAATTCCAAAAAAAAACGCTGAATACTGGCACTGTAGAACCATGCTTATGTTTTTTTTAAAACATATTTTGTATTTATTATCTATGTACAAGTAACCAAATTTTTAATTATGGCTTATTGTGGCCACTTATAGCAATAATCAAAATGATGACTAATTTTACATAAATAATAAATACAGAATATGTTTAAAAAAAACATAAATATGTTTCTACTGTGCCAGTATTGGGCGATTCTATTTTTAATTGGTCTTCAATTCAACATTGTTAATAAAAACAAAATGACTTACTTAACTTTATACCTCCTCGCTAAGAATTTAGTCCACAACTTGAACTCTGCAAGGGCATTTCAACAATATTATAAAAAGTAATCAATGCGCACTATACCTTTTAAAATAATTCTAAATTACAAATAAATAATGTGAATAATTCATATTATATTGTGCCAATTTGGAATGCTAATCATACAAATTTTTACTTTGACGCATTTAGTTAGAGGCAGTGAATGGTATTGTTTGACAAGATATTCTTCTAATGTATAGATTTTTTGCATTAAATATTGTTTTAATGTTTTGTTAATTAATTTGTATGTCATTTAGGATTTTATGTCTTGTTGCAATTTATTGTATACTAGCTGCTGCCCGCGGCTCTGCCCGCGTGGAGTCAAATAACGTAGTCTATGTGTTAATCCAGACCATAATCTATCTACGTGCCAAATTTGATTCAAATCCGTTCAGCCTTTTAAGCGTGAAAGAGGAACACACATCTATACATACAAACTTTCGCTGTTATAATATTAGTAGGATTTTTACTGCCATCTCATCTTTAAGTAGAACAAATACCGTCAAATATCTTGGCGTTATGATAGATCAAAGGCTGAAATGATAATCTCACCTTGAACTAGTAGCAGACAGGATACGGAAACTAATATGGATTTTTAAAACTATCAGACACGTTACATCCAAAAACCTCCTGAATCGAATTTACGAGGCATTGGCCCAATCTGTTTTAATTTTTTGTATACCACTGTGGAGAGGGGCCCTAAAAACTAAATTCCTTGGATTAGAAAGAGCTCAAAGAGCGCTTTTAAAAGTTATGTATTTTAAGAAAAGAAGATTTTATACCAATGATTTATATGAATTGTCAGGTTTACTAACTGTTACATTTTACAAAAAACATAAAACTTTAACATACAACTCTGACGTTGTATTGAGAAGGAGAAGGGATAGGGTTGCAACGTCACATTGTAGTCATAGCAGCTTTGCCCAGAATCTATTTGGAAGCTTATCAACTGACCTTTATAATCGAGTCAACAAAATTATTGAGATCTACCCATTAATACAGCGGGAATGTAACAGTAAATTATTAAACTGCCTAAAACCTCTAGAATATGGGGAAGTTGAAAATTTGCTCAAATATGATACTTGAATGGGTACCGCTTAATTCTCACTTCCATATATATTCAAACGTACGCTCAGTGGGAGTCACTGACTATTTTAGGTAATAGGTGGTTCCCGATCCCAAGATTTTGTCGTAGGGCTAATGTCACACTAGACTTACTACCCACATTTACACATGCACTTAAACACAAACATACACACGTACTATCACACACACACACAAACACACATACCATTCACACACACCCATAGTCTATAAAATTAAAATCAACATTGAACTCCTTATATTTTCATTACAATATAATGTAGATATCCAAATAAATAAATATGTATTCTGCTGATTATTAATATTAATTTATGTAAAACCATTTGTTATGGAAGAGTGACTCCTTCTGACACAGGTGTTTCACACTTAAAAGAAGGAGCCCACCCTCCACACTCTAATATGTAAATTGTGAAAGAAATAGAACATTTTTCACTTTCATTTTTCATATGATAAACTACACTTTCACAATTATAAAATAGATTTATTTAACATTTTTTTTATAATTTATGACGAATCGTTTTTATGTAGTGGAACAAGTGTGTAGCGTTCTGTCTTTTGAAGAGGTGCATAGTGGTACCTTTCACTAGTTTTTTTCACGACTAATATTTTACTGAAGGACTACTCTGTACTGTAGGTAATCTTCCACGTCTTCATAAGTAGGGCTGTAATGTTGTGCCGTGTGATGTAAATGGATCCGCTGTTATGAGTAAAGATATGGGTAGTTCTTGAAGACTGCAAACAGATAAATAATTCTTAGGGAAATTTATCATCGTCATTATATCAGCCGAAAAACGTCCACTGCTGAACATAGGCCTCCCCCTTACATAGGCCAACATTGGGAAATATATACGTAAGAGACATTACCGTAGCTTATAAACGCTATAAAGTGTTACTCGCACGGTGCCACCTCTGCTGCTAACACAGCTACTCCTTAGGAGTTTCCTGGAGATCTCACTCATACGCAGGAACACAACAGCCCTCTAGGCAGTTGTTATTTGGTTGCGGTTTTCTGTGAGGTGGAGGTACCCACATGAGCTGCTCTGATGCGCCCTCCTCTCTTAAACTACCCTACTCTCTTTAGAGCTAATTTTAGACATGTACATGGCATATTTAGTAAAATTTGGTCACCTCCATATTTGGGAACAAATGACAACTTAATGGAGCTTGTTAATTCCTTAATTAATTAAATATTCCCGGACAAATTACACAGCACCATCTTTTTTACATAATGATAGGCCCCTATCATACGAGCATACGAACCGCCTGATGTAAAGCTAGGCTGTGAGCGCTTGCAGTACATTAGATAACAATCGCGCCATGCCATCTCTGCTGCTAACGCTGCAACTCCTTAAGAGCTGACTGGTGACTTTACTCACACACAGGAACACAACGACGCTTAAGAGAATTGTTATTAGACTGTGGTTTTCTACGAGGTGAAGGTACTTCCCCAGATAGGCTGGTTTAATGTGCCCTGCCTCTTTTAACCCTTCGAAACCCGGGTGGTCGTATACGACCGCGAAATGTATGGGAAAACGTATATAACGGGTTCTGACTGCTCAATTACTGCGCCAGCGACCTCGTCAAAAGGATTTCTTATCACAATAATAAAATTATCACATTGAAGTATGTGGAAGCCGAGGTATGAAAAGTCTAAGCCTACTACCAAAATTGTCGAGTTTTTTCAGAAGGTGATGCCAGGAAAATACCTTTTAAAGAAAGTCTTTCGACGCTCGGTTCTCTGTGCCTACTGCGCAAGGGACTTGGCGTAAAGATATACATAGATAGATTAATATATAGTCAATAGTTGCTTACGTTTTGTATGGCAATTATACATCATATTGATTCTTGTAACATCAATGACGCTCGGTTCTTCATTCTGGCCTAATCGGCCTCTAAAACGTTTATCCTGGAAAAAATAAAATGTTGAATTGATTTCTTATATATCCTACAATCGGAGTAATTTTGTAATTTGAGCAATAATTTTTGTTTTTTTCTGGTAATAGCTGAACGAACATTCAGCAGTAATGAATGAATGAAAATCGATATTTACTGCATATGGATAATCACTTCGACTAAGTAGTCGAAGTCAAGAAGACAGAAAAATGAGTATCTTTTGGAAAACAAGGTTTTTAAGATTGAGATTTAAATTTTAAAAAAATCTATGCGTTGCTAGACTTTGTTACTTAAATTATTATATTACTTAACTATTCATCTTATTGAAACAGTTTTTTGGATAATTAAAACGTACATTATCAGAGGGAGTCTGTGTACAAAAGTCGTCTGCTTGGGTACCTCTGTCTCACCTATTTCTACCGCCAAGCAGCTATGTTAATATAGATGTATTCCGGTTTGAAGTACGAGATATGGCAGAGAAATTACTGGGTACTGTGGCGAATTTATTTTGCGTCATTATTTATAATAAACATTTTATAAATTTTGGGTACAAAGTGAAATATAACATTTTAGAAAATTATTACTTTATTTATTTATCATTGTGGCTCATAATACTTATTAATGAACAATTAGTCATATGCTAACAAGTTATAAACTTCTTAATAAACTTAAACAAAAAACTAACTTTTAAAAAATCATCATCAAGTAAGTTACTTGTAATGGCATAAATAAACCTCGTAATTAAATCAAATATTTTACATTGCTGTTTAATAATTCTTATTAACTGTGTACTTTTACTTAAAAGTTATCAAAACTTATAATATCTAAAGGAATTAAAGAGTTATAAAAGGGCTCATAAAAACTGGTAAGGGTTTTTTTGCAATAAGTCCAGTAAACCATCTATTTTTCTTATTTAATTCAGGACGCTGATGGTATATATTTTTTGATCTAACCTGCTTTGTGTGCTTCCGCCACCAATTAGTTCATGCGGCCTAGCGCCGGCCGGCGCCCACCCACTACTGTTAGTACGTGCTACATGCCGACGCTGCCATGGCTGCTCCGGTAGTCTCTGCCTCGGCGAAACACGTGTCGCAGCGACGACCAGGCCAGTCGTGGCAGCGATGGTGGTGGTGGGGGCATGCGGAGTCTGTTCCAGATGGCGGACGACCGCAGCAGCCGAGGCAGAGACTATCGGAGCAGCCATGGCAGCGTCGGCATGTAGCACGTACTAACAGTAGTGGGTGGGTGCCGGCCGGCGCTAGGCCGCATGAACTAATTGGTGGCGGAAGCACGCAAAGCAGGTTAGATCAAATTGCATGTAAATTTGACTTTCGCAAAATAACGCCTGAATCTATTAACGGTATATATTTTTAACGTCTACTTCGACATTTCTTTACTTTTTTAACTTGAACTTTCTTGAACTCCTTGTCCAAGTAAGAAGTTTTAAACAAGATGACTCGTAGATTCCCATAATCTAGACAACCTTGAGCTCAATAAATTTGAATGAGTTTCCTTCTTCATCCTTAGTTGCGTTAAAGTCCATTTGAGTACACACAACCTTCCAACCAAGAAAATCTTGATGGAACATAATATTTAATTTGAACGGCTCAGTGAACTGCACTGATAAACGCCTCAGGGATGTACATTGGACGACGTCTGACTTGTTTCTTAATTTAGTGTTCTATAAGAGAATGCGCCGAGTCCCCCTCATTCTGAGTATGCCTTACACAATTTTCTTACACAATTGTCAGAGTAAAAGATTAGTTCTATATCTTTACCAGCGACGGCAAGGTTTTGTATATATGTATAAATACATGTGCCCAAATCATTACACCTCTATTGCCAGTAGCTTCATCCCAAATATAACAATTTACTTTTTTAGATTGCAGCTCAAATATAGTAAAAGTAAACACATTTAATTTACTCACGTAGTAAAATAAGGACGTATCCTCCTTTCATTGGCATAACGCCATTAGGATACCGCCTTTGAATACCGCCTGTGAACCGTAAACTGCAGTAATCATCTGGCCATTTTCTTTATGTGTACCTTTTACTTCTTTAGATATATATATTTTTCTATCAAGTGCCTATCATAATCCTGCTTCCTACAGACTTTATCTTCATTTACAGTTTTCGTAAATACAAGTACAAGTATCGCAGCGGTCTTTGTTTGGTTTAAAAAATTTAATATTATATTCTTCAGTAAATATCTTATAAAACAATGTATAAATTATATGGCATATTTTTAGTTTTGCAAATTTCTACATAGTCTTTGTGTATTTCGGCAATAGATCTACTAACGTCTATAAATTTTATACTAGTTCGAATGGATTCATCATTTTTTGCGTGTTTCCCTGTATTATCATGAGCCAAAAGAGCTTCTGCAACCTTATTATGTTTGTATATTACAGTGCTTATCAGGCGATCGGAAATTCGGGGGGCGTTTTTAAAAAAAGAGTATGCAAACTCTTATCCTATCATCTAGCAAATTAAAAACGAACGCATTATTAAGATCACGCGGTGCCACCTTCTCGGACATAACGATATTTGTGCTTAACAGCAGTCATGCAATTTGATAAGTAGGTAAAATATTTCTCCATTGTCTTACCCCTAGTATTCATCGAATAACATCTTTCTGACAATTTCAGAAAACTTTGTGCTACAGAGTAGCTTACATTTTTCAGTACAAGGTTTATTCATTTTACGTTCAATTACATTTTTTCTTTGTCGCTGGACTCCTATAAGACTTTCCTTTATTCTTAAGCCTCTTTACAACATTTTTCTTCCAATTACATTCGTTACGTTTGCGTTTTCTAGTTCTTTTAGACGCACTTGACTCTGCCATATTTCCTGTCCTGGGTCTATCATGCTATTAACGTCAGTCACAGACAAATTATCATTATTACTATCATTCAAAAAAAATTATGGTTGGTAAAGAGGATCCTTCACATGGTCATTACTACCTGTAAATAACAAATAAGTATAAGAATCTTTTACTCATCATTTCATCATCATCATCATCGACCTAACATTGCAAACAGAAGAGAGAAATAATATACATAAACAAAAGCTAAGCAGTTTTACGTGTTAGTGTGATTTAGCATTCAGTGAAATAGTCACTTAGGATATACTATTGCCTTAGATGTAGGCTAAGACGCTATTTTTCAGTAAACATTTTCTTTATATTTATAAATGAATAGAGACCTTCTTTGAACGACGTAGACGATAAACTTCTAGAAGAAGTACTAGAAGAAAATGAGGAGCTGAACTGCTAGACCGCGAACGTGGAGCAATTTTAGGTAGATCATAGACATCCATATTAGTACTTGAATTTGTTTTACAGCTTTCTTCATTCACTAAGAAAGGGAAAATATAAATAATAAATGTATTTAAAAACATGCAAAATTTAGACAGATGTACTTACTTGTCCCTTCGCTATATCTAGGCTAACAGATAATGCATTGGACTGGAATCTCAATGGCTGAAGCCCAGTGGTGTTCAAAATGTACTATAAGACGATGATCGGTTGGCCGTGGTGAAAGTTAATAATCGCTAGTCAGTGGTTATGTTCCAGGTATGTGATGTGTAGTGTGTTTATTAGCCGCACTAACAACCTGAAGAAATTGCCTGTTGCTTACATCTAACGGCCTGTATTTCAATGAAATCGATATTTTAAAATACTTGATGCACATCAGCAGTCTTCTAGAAAGACGAGATATGGCAGTGGAGTACGAAAGCGTGAAAAGTCGGGTCAATACAGAATACAACTGGTAGATAGACAGTTTTTGCATCACAGAAAATATTACATCTGGCACATTCAACTCAAGAAATGTTAGGAAGAAGTTCTTAGTATTTTTTTTATTAGGTGCGTTCTAGCGTAAAGGGGAAATTACGATTTTATTGAAGTCAATTTACTTGATTTTTACCATTTGAAATATTATTATACAGAATCTGTACTACGTAAGATAAAATAATGTAATTATGTACCTTAGGTATAATAGTTACATTTCCATTTATTGAACCTGCATATTCAGTATAATGCATAACGCTGTTATAATCATAGGGTAGATCAAAACTATAAATATCCACAAACATGTCGTTTTTTGCATAAGAGGCTAAAAAAGAAAAGTGAAGTGAATATTTTGAGAAATTACATTCGTGTTACAATGTGTAGCAGTTCTCTCGTGCAAGTGGAGACCAGCGAGTTAAAAATGACCGACTTCCATATAAGCACATAGAATATGATAGATACGAGATGATAGACGCTGATACTGTTAATTGTTGGCGCTAGGTGGAATTTTGTAGATGTTGTTAATACAAACACTTGTACAGATTTCACTTCGCAATGTTTTTTATTTTCGCAATTATTACTTATTTTTACCGACCGGTTTCGCCTTTACGGCATTATCAAGATATCAATTATAAACAAAACATCTGGCAGTACTGTGCAATACGGGACTGTCTAACCCAATCAATTGATTGTACCATTAATTCAAAAGTGTATTTTGTTAATCAATTTAACAGTGGACTAATATTTTTAGGCATCGGACCATCACTGTTACTGCTGTTGGTGCCAAGCAAGTCTACGTGACTTGCTTGGCACCAACGTGGTGGGTGGTCGTCCAGCAACACGACCCTTCCTAGTGCTATTATCCGTGTGCACCCGCCAGTGCGGCAAAGCGTTATAAAAGGCTGCGCACCGCGTGCTTCGGAGTTGTTGTTCCTAAGTCTGTTTGCAATTTTCATCTACAAACTATTGAGTTTAAGTAACTTTTCTTAGTACTTCGTCTACATATTAGAGTAAATAGTTAAATATGTGAATAGAGAAATGTAAATAGTATACCGTCAATTATAATACTCTTGTTACATATTAGAAATATCAGCCACTGCTTTCTTATCATAAAACAGTGATTGATATCTCATTATCTACTTCTTCGTTATGAATACAATTGAGTAGTATTCTGGATTAAATGTACAACATTGATGAATAGCTGTATGTATGTATGGGTGAATTTTTTTATATACAACGTCGAGAGGCATTCATGCATACGACCCTAGCCTATTAATACTGTATGTATGTATGTATATCTTCACGCCAGGTCCCTTGCGGGGTAGGCAGAGAGAACCGAGCGCCATAAGACGCGGTCCTTACACACTTCACTCGCTTCTTTCACATTCATAGCTCTTTTCATGCACGCTCGCCGGTTCCTAAGGCTCCTGACATCACCTTCTGATAAAACACGACCAATTTGGTCATGGTAGGTTAGTCTTGGTCTTCCTCGGCTCCTACATCCTTCCACTTTCGCATTGTATATCTGTTTCGTCATTCTTACATCTTGCATTCTTTGCCTCCACTTCTTGAAAAGGCCCACAAATCGGCTTATCACCAGATAGTGGTCCGTTTCAAGAGTGGGGCCTCTGAAGGCTCTTGTATCCATTAACGACTTTCGGAGACGTCCATCTATCAAAATCAGATCAATCACACTTTTCTGTTCATTCCGTCTCCATGTGTACGTGTGAATATCCTTGTGATGGAAGAACGTGTTCGTCACAAGGAGGTTTCGTTCCATACATACGTCTAAAAGTAACTTACCAGCATCGTTCACTCTCTTATCTCCGTATGGACCAAGCCAAATCCAGAACACCCCTTGCGGTCTCCCAAAACTTCTCAAGCTCCTGGGGATTAGTAGAGCTTACAGGAGCATATGCTGCAACCAAAAAGACTCGCGTAATCCCCAGTTTTATTTTAACCCAGAGAAGTCTTGGCCCTACTAAATCGTAATCTTTCACACCAGCGGCCAAGCGAGATGAAAGCACAACGCCTACGCCAGCGCTGGCATGATCGTCCTGGTTCACCCCGGACCACAGGGCCATCATGCCACCGGGCAGATCTTCGGCGTCGCTTCCCTTTCGCTTGGTCTCTGACACACACAAAACATCTAGGCATCTCTCATTCATTATATCTATCAACTCATTCATCTTATCTTGTAATCCACCTCTCACATTCCATGTGCCTATACGACACTCAGCTCTCCTCGACCCGCCAGGTTGGGCGTTGCGTGGTGGGTGGCGGCCCCCACCGCCGCATGCACTTAAACCCGCACCGACGAGGGCGGATCGGTGCGCGTCGCCTACGGGGGACGCCCTAATCCGCGCGTCTGTGCGGTTTGTTTTTAAGTCCAGAATTGCAGTCCAGTGTTGGACTGGCAGGGTCGCGACGTGCACGCTTCTGGTACCGACCCCTATTAATACTGGTAATATATTAAGTATCACTCGTGCGATGCCTCCTATGCTGCTTACACAGCAACTAATTAGGAGCTTACTAGTGACCTCACTCACACGTAGGAACACAACAACCCTCTTTTGGCTGCGGTTTTCTGTGAGGTGGAGGTACTTCCCCAGATGGGCTGCTTTGATGCGTCCTACCCCTCTTTTATAAATGACGTAAATTGGTAATGTGGAGCATAGAACTCATATTGATATTGATTACAGCTTTTGACTTCAGAGTCTCACATTGAGATTTGGTGCTCATAGTTACCTGTCTGGTCACGTGATAATGTATTAAGATTTTTGCAGCTAATAGCGACGTACGCATCGCGATTGAGGCGACTGTGTTCATGAATCAACCCAACAGCGTGTAACAACACATGGTACACCGTTCTTATTTTCGTGACACAAGCTGGGGCTTGAAGATATAGCTTTTGAGAACCACCTGCAAAAACTTCAATCATCGATAATGATTCAAACAAACATGTTGAATCGTACAAACATAGTGTAAAGCCATGAACTAATATAAACAAACAAACAAGGAGTATTGTCTTAGGTTTTCGCGATTGTTATACATTGAATTAAACAATTTTTAACGGAAATAACGCGTATTTTATTTATTTTGTAAAACCTGACGTTGCGTGGTCGCAGGAAGACTAAGGTGACATTTGTCTTACATTGGTTATTCAATTATTACATCTACCGACATGGATGGATTAATTATATATGTTCCGATTCACACAAAAATCGCTCACGGTGTCCGAACGTTTTTGAGTAGATCTCTGGGTTTGTGACTTGATTATTTTTAGGACTGGATCCCAAGCAAGTGGTACTTGCCACACAAACAAGGACATAAATTTACGTATGAGTTTATTTACAAACTCATCGCACCGTCAGGAGGTAAAATAGAAAGTGTAGGGAGACTGGCTGGTCGACTCCTTTGTGTGAAGCAAACAATAGATTCCAATGGCTCTGATTTTATTAATATTTATTACACGACACACCATATGCTTCGTACAGCAACGTTCGACGACAACAAGCGGAGACGGAAACCGTCACATATTGTTGCCATAAAAAAAAAGATAATTGTTGGTAAGGGTTACCAACAGAAAGCTCTTATTGGCTATTTCACGGACCAATATCGCGTCGCTTATTAGAAATGATCCGAGGGAAGATAAAGAACCTAAGATGATTAAATGTAAATGGTGAAATAGATAAAATTCGTAGAAAATAAATGACTAAGGATATTTAATCGAGGCCCATCAAAGCAGCCTGTCTGGAGAAATATCTCCACCTCACAGAAAACCGCAACTAAATAACAACTCCGTAGAGGGTTGTTGTATCCCTGGGAGTGAGTACACCAACAGGCGTTGTTGGAGTTGTTGCGTTAGCAGCAGAGGAGGCATCGCGCGAGTGATACTTAATATATTCCTCGCGTTCATAGGCTTCGGTTATCGCTTTACATCAAGTGGCCCTTATGCCTGTATGCCTTCCGACGTTTGATCATAACTCCTTAGCCTTCGGCTGATATGATGATGGTTACTATATTGTGTATCGTCCATAGTATATGTAAAAGTATTCCTTACCCAAATATCCGTAATAAGACTTGCAACCATGTTTATTTTCTATAGAGATGTAGTCCTTTTCGCCTCTACGCGAAACAAACACGACGCAAGTTTTAATTTGGATTACGGACATCGCATATTTAATCATGCGTATTTGTTCTGCACCTGCCAAAGAAGTTCATGGATAATAAAAAACGAGTGTGCTTTAGACCAGCTCCATAGTGTGATACAGACAATAGGCCTGCACTGTGTCTTAGATATACGAAACTTAACTCGCTATGAGAGAAAGAGAGAAAGAAAACCTCTCTCTCTTGCCCCTACAGTAATATAATGAAACGTAACTCTCACTCTTTCTATCTTCACTAACTTATCTCAACTTCCGTTCGCTACGCCCGATCACACTATTCGTAACGCTCTCGTCACGCATTCACCAGCTTACTCCCCAAATCAAGTGTGCGTAAAGAAGTTTTATTTTAATAATTTATACCATATTTGTTTGGAAAATATTTCACCACGTAATGTCCATAATATAATTGCGTTTGCTTTTTAAGTACCTGCAAAATGTAAAAAGAAAAATGTCCTTTGCAAAACCGCAATTATTCTGGATTAGCGCTTTTTAGGGTAAGTCAAAAGAAAAACCGGATACCTTATAGGATCACTTTGTTGTCCATCTGTCTGTCTGTCTGTAGGTCGCTCAAAACCCTTTCAGGGACGGGTGGAGCTGAAATTAATATCAAATATTCAGGTCTGCAATCCCTTCGAACCGTGAAAAAAATTTCTATGTTAACGCAATCAAAAGATATGTTTGATCATGCCTAGTTTGTAAGCATATTTTAACACTCGCAAGGTAACCCAAACCTACTACTATTCGTTGACCTATAATTATGAAATTTACTATGAAACAGTGTCATGTAGCACATATAGAGGAAAAAATCTGAAAACTGTAAATTTGTAGTCACATCACTAAAAAATATTTTTGCGAAAGTATTTGTTTACGGAACACTAGCTGCGCGGGTCGGACTCGCACTTGACGGCTTTTTTATTACGAGGAGCGCAAATTAATGCTTATTTTGTAATTGAAATAAAAATAAGAATGAACGATGCGAGTAATCTCGTACAAAAACTACCTCCTCTGCAACACAGCAAGTCCTTAAGAGCTTGCTGGTGACCTCACTCACACTCAGGAACACAACAACCCTCTAGGGAGTTCTTATTTGGCTACGATTTTCTGTGAAGTGGAGGTATTTCCCCAGACGGGCTGCTTTGATGTGCCCTACCTCTTTTGAAACATCCAGACTAAGACAAACAAATATGTTCATACACACAAATGTTTGTCTTGTGTGGGAATCGAACCCACGAGCGTTGGTGACAAAGTCGCGTCATTCACGGCTGCGCCACCGACCTTGTCAGTTGTTCTTAATGTACTCCATACCTACCTCCATCCATACATACCTCCCTCCCTCCCTCTACACTAATCAACCACGCTCGCACACTCTCTTCTCTTTTCAGTGCTTTGATTTGGCCCTTATCAGCACATCACCTATGAACGCTACTTTGATACCAATGCTCGTGGGTTCGATTTCCACACAGATAAGGCAGACATTTGTGTGAATGAACATGACTGATTGCCTAAGGTGTTTTAAGAGAGGTAGGGCGCATCAAAACAGTGTCAGAAAGGGTTGTTGTGTTCCTGCGGGTGTGTGAGGTGACCAGTAAGCTCATATGTGTGCTTCTAGGACGGTCCCTGCCGATATTTCCATTCACTCTTAAGTATGTATTACAACTCGAATATTAAGGAAACTTACCATAGGTGTCTTCAATGACGTAAGGAATTTTACCATTGGGCCATTTTCGGATTACAAGGCCTTTCCTGCTTACACGGAATCCAGGTATGACATCCCCAGTAGCAGTCATTTCCTCAGGATACATCAAGGAATCGATAGTCCATCCTGATGTTACGTTATCTGTAAATATAAATGAACAGTATACCGTATCTATACATATAATAAAATTGTAATAAGCCGATGTCTATACATTATACATATTGAAAAAAAACTATACGGGGGTATAACGGGGGTTTTATTAGAGCAATGAAAGTTAAAACAACAGTTTAACTTTCATTGCTCTAATATGAGCAATGAAACGCAACAGGAAAATATTATAATCCAATTGTTTTAAATTTAATATTGCCCGGACCTCACGTTACTTAATGAACTTAATGCTAAGTTAGCAGATTTTGTTCCACGCGTGGGAAATCGCGGGTAAAAGCTACTAGAATATGAATTATTATTATTATAAATATATTTTTTTTTTTTAGTTTTCGGTGTTTTATGCAAAGACGTTTGTTTTTGGTTTCAGTTTCAGCCCGATTTCACGCAGTTGAAAAAAAAAACGAAACCAAAATAATAATAGATATGCACTGTATAACTTCATTGGAGAGGTTGTATCAGACTAGCGTGGACTAGTACTTTGGTGGTTTCATGCATCTACTAACGGTAGTTGGTGGGTGCCGGCCGGCGCTAGGCCACTTGAACTAATCGGCGGCGGAAGCACACAAGGCAGGTTAGATCAAATTGTATGTAAATAAGAATAATCAGAACAGTTTTTGTAGTTGTTTGCGGCACAATTTGTCAGTAAATACTACTGGTTTCTATTTAATCAGCGAGGTAGCCGTTCACGCACAGGATACTGTCCATAGAAGAGAAACATGGTGTAAAGCATCAGACCTACTGATAGATATAAATCTATTATAGTATTACCAAATTCTTCACTATTGTTTTTATGTGGAGTCAAAATTGTCGACCGATCCTCATCTCCATCGGCTAATAAAACAATGATTTTACAACATAAAACAACTAGTAAAATGAAATGATATATATCTTTCATTCTTACAACACAATTTTTTGGTTAATAATTTACAATTTATTCCATGGAACGCGTGGTCACAAAGGTTTCGACTCAACCGCGAGTGAGACTAAATGACATTAATGATGGTCACGGCAAACAAAGCGCAATTATTTGACAACATTCATTACTCGAACTTAATGATAAAGTCGGTAACAGTGAATACATTCTTAAAACAAATTTATGTACACTAGGCAAAAGTGATCGGGGTATGAGTGAGAATCATGTCGTATACGTGAAACGCAAGTCAAAAAGCTTCTCGCTTATCACACGCATGTACAGAATTATGTACTCCCAGCAGAACGTACTGGACAATAAATATTGTAGGAATTAACAATACATTTTAAACAATGTAGGGCAACGGAACAATTGTGGTGTTTACTTTATTGAAGTTATACTTCTTTAGACGCGTTATGAAAAAGTGATGAGAGTGAAATTTTAAGATGCGCGCGCATCACTGTAACACAAAAGTTACAGGTTGAGGTAGCCATGGCAACGGCCGGAGTAGCCAAGGCAACGGCCGGAGTAGCCGTGGCAAAGGCCGGAGTAGCCATGGCAATGGCGGCAGTATGCATCTACGTTCGTACCGGATTGCACCTAATCGGTACCGGAAGCGCACAAAGTACTTTAAATCAAGTGCTAATAAATTATATTCAGTATTGATTTAAATTGAATATTTTGATTAATATTATTTACTATTCGTAAATATTAGTGAAAAAAATTGTGCTTATACACTTTTTCAAGTGCTCCAATATAATTGAGGTTTTAAAATAGGAATTAAAATATTATTATTTAATAATGCCAAAGAAGTATAACTTCTAGTATTGTCTTAGGTTTTCGCGATTGTTACATATTGAATTAAACAATTTTTAACGGAAGTATCGCGTATTTTATTTATTTTGTTGAACCTGACGTTGAACGTGAACCTGACCTTGACGTGAAGTATAACTTCTCACGCTATAAAATTATCACTTGCTCAGAAGGAAAGCACCATGAGGAAACCCGAACCTCAAAGAAATCATATTTTGAAAGATGTGTGACCTAACTTAAGAAAGCCCTCTGGGTTGTAGAAGCCTGACAGTAGACGCTTCATATAAGAATCGGTGTATTCGCCAAATCCTAAGGCTTTGGTGGTGGAAGACGGTTTAACGATAGAAAAGTTAAAGAAAATCTTATTACATAATTTCTATTGGTTTAATACTCCAAGATCGTGGTAAACATTACTTATGTTATAATTACTATCGGGATTAAGGACAGGTGATGAATAAATTTGTTGTAACTTGTAACTTGTCGAGATGGTGAACCAGGTAGAATTATTACCACAGACAACGTTGGCTAAACAGCATTAATCACTTTATTTTAATTACAAATTTAGTGGCTATACAGATATAGTGTCTCATATCAAAACTTAATCCATTCTATCCTGCATATTTTTATATGAATCCAACAGGCTAGTTTGATTGCAAGTTATACACAAAGCGTGCAATTGTAAGTAGATAACCGATATTTTGTACATTTAAAACACAAAAACATAATATAATTTGATCTAACCTGCTTTGTGTGCTTCCGCCACCAATTAGTTCATGCGGTCTAGCGCCGGCACCCACCCACTACTGTTAGTACGTGCAACATGCCGACGCTGCCGTGGCTGCTCCGGTAGTCTCTGCCTCGGCTGCTGCGGTCGTCCGCCATCTGGAGCAGAATCCGCATGCCCCCACCACCACCGTCGCTGCCACGACTAGCCTGGTCGTCGCTGCGACACGTGTTTCGCACGTTAATCGTAAGAATAACATGCTACAAGTGACAAATCCATCGCAGTGCCATCCCTTATATTGAATTGAGGGTGGGGGTGGATGGTGTGAGCGAAAAGATATTTAATAGTGGGGAATGGTTTACGTCAGTCTGTTTGTTCATGAGAGTAATATTAGAATTTTTATGTTTATTAATTTCTAATTGTTCCCTAATATTTAGTTTTAAACCTTTGTATATGGTATGTAAAATTTGATATGTATTAGTGGGGGATAAGTTATGTCCTTTGTCTATGAGTATAACTTTATAACACGATTTCACGAACACGTATCGGCGTATAAAAACAATCGCCCAGAAAGGTCACACTTCGCCGAGCATCTCATAGACAAAGGACATAACTTATCCCCCATTAATACATATCAAATTTTACATACCATAGACAAAGGTTTAAAACTAAATATTAGGGAACAATTAAAATTTAATTAGAAAAAACAAACAGACTGACGTAAACCATTCCCCACTATTAAATATCTTTTCGCTCACACCATCCACTTGGGGGTGGATATTGTGACCCTTAATTCAATATAGGGACGGAACTGCGATGGATTTGTCACTTGTAGCATGTTATTCTTACGATTAACGTCTACAACGCCTGATGATGCCTCGTGGTGAGGCGAAACACGTGTCGCAGCGACGACCAGGCCAGTCGTGGCAGCGACGGTGGTGGTGGGGGCATGCGGATTCTGCTCCAGATGGCGGACGACCGCAGCAACCGAGGCAGAGACTACCGGAGCAGCCACGGCAGCGTCGGCATGTTGCACGTACTAACAGAAGAGGGTGGGTGCCGGCCGGCGCTAGGCCGCATGAACTAATTAATGGCGGAAGCACACAAAGCAGGTTAGATAAAATTGCATGTAAATTTGACTTTCGCAAAATAACGCCTGAATCTATTAACTACAAAAACATAACTTATCTGAGAGTTGCAATCATGCGGCCATCAGAGAGTCTGGAGATTTTCCAAAATACGTAATCTCCTCCCCTGAGTATGCTGAACCGCTAACTTGAACAAGGTAAACTGCACCGGAGAAAGAAACCAAGTAGAAACGGCTGCTGTGTAATATGGGCCCTTTCATTTGCATGTGCTGTGGAGAAAGACAACACGCATTTATCCATGTCCTCTCAGCGGAAGGACGCACCTGTCCTTAAAAATGACCAGAAGAAATGGAATCATGATGTTACAACGCTTACCGCTTCTCAATTATGGTACTCGTAGATTGTTGACATCATCAGTGGACTTATTATGGAAAAAGGTATGGCTGTACATGGTTGCACTTTTCTCAGCAAGGTGGAGATTCTCCTCCAGTTATATATTTAGTTATTTATAGACAGACAGATTTACTTTCATTTCATCATGAAACAATGACATGCACTGCTGTACATAGGTTCACCTGACACATATTAAACTTCTACAGCGACCAGCCCTGTGTTGCTTGCTCCTGTTTGAGTCAGTTTTAGTATTCGTAGCGGCTTCCAGAATAAACTCATTGATGCTGATCGATTAGCAGCCGGTCGCCGAAAAGCAGCAGGCGAATTTCAATTGAGTATTTTCTTATACCACTAAGGTGGCAATCAAGCATACGGCCTGCCTGATGGTAAACAGTCACCGTAGCCTATGGTCATTTGCAATACCAAAGGTGTCACTAATGCGTTGCAGACCCTCTAAAAAACCTCTTCACGCATTTCTTGAAGAATTCCATGCTGTAGTCCCTTGGAAAAACCTCGGCAGGGGCCTCATTCCACAGCGTGAGAGTTCTCGGAACAAAAGTTCTCTAGAATAGAGTAGCGGTAACCGCTTTACATCAGGTGGGTTGTATGCTTGTCTACCTTCCGCCGTCGTATAAAAAAAAATCTTTTGTACGCTTTGGAATATCGCCGTCATATTGCCACTTCCCTTTTCTTCTTGCCTATTGCAGTCTTGCTGTTTTGATTTTCTTTCTCTTTCGCCAGAGTCTCTTTTGTCAATTAACAAGGTGCCGTTGAGGGTTTGATTCTAAAGGTAGACCTTTACACCTTATTTCTTATTAAACCAAAAATCAACTTCGCTTCTACTTGACACGTGCTTCTCTTTAACAAAAAAAGTCTTCAAGTGCGAGTCCGACTCGCGCCGCGGGTTCCGTAAAAAATATTTTCACAAATTATTTTCGCAAATTTTCTTTTTTTTTGTGATATAGCTACAAATTTGTCGTTTTCAGATTTTACTTAACTTGTGCTACATGACACTGCTTCTTACCAAATTGTATGATTCTCGGTCAACGGGAAGTACCCTATAGGTTTTGATTACCTTGCGGGTGTCAAAATATGCGTATAAACGAAGCATAAACAGCCGTATCTTTCGATTGCCTTGACTTGGAATTAAAATTTTTTCACTGCTCATATGGATTGCAGACGTGAATATTTTACATGAATTTCAGCTTAATAGTTCCACTCGTACCTGAGAAAAGTGTCATGACAGACGAACGGTGGACAGACAGACATACATACAGACAGACAGACGGACAACAAAGTGATCTTAGAGTTTCGTTTTTCCTTTTGAGATATGTAACCCTAAATAGACGCTAGTACAGGAGGAGCAGGTTTTTATTGAGAATCCCGCATGTAAATCTCATATAATATTTTCAATCGTCAGGTGCACAAAAGAATTGAACAAATTAAATGCAAAGGCAAAATTTTATTATCAAATAAATACAATAAGAAATAGATTGATAATTAACAAAGTGATTTATTTGTACATTTCATCCCACTTTTTATTTACACAATAATAGTCATAGGATGAATAATATTTCTTGATGATAATTAAAATACGCATTATTTAAACATTTATCGGTGGTAATTAATAATATGTCGCATTCTAAAGAAAACAACACAGAGGATCTCACAGCAAGTAGAACAAAATGGTATTGCCATAAATCTAATTTAGTTTATATGTACCTATGTATTTCTTTAAAATGTCTTAATGAAATATATTGTAAATTAATTTACAGTGATCAAAAATTAATCAGTTAACAAACTGTCCACTTTTAACGATGGACTGACTATTTATAGTATAGTCAGAATATTTTAATTTTTATTGTTATTTTATGACCACTCGCTTTTATACCGTCGATCCAGTATGTAGCGCTGTTTTTTTCTAAAGGTGCATAGTGATACGATGATAATGTTCTGTCTGTAATCTGCCAAATCTTCGTATATAGGTGATGTGTGGTATGTGATGTAAATGGACCCACAGTTACAAGTAAAGATATGGGGAGATCTTGTAGACTGCAAATAGAGAAACATTTCTTAGAGTAAATGTACATAAGACATTGCCACTAACTATTGCGGTACAACTGGTTTATCTTATTTAGAGTCAAACGTAATCTCACTTTCACATACTACCCCAACTAGCAAGCCAGAGGAAGGACAAAGTTTGTAAACAAATAACAACTCTCTGGAGGTTGTTGTGTTCCTGCGAGTGCCTTAATTAAATAAATAATTACACGGCGACATCTGATAACTAATAAACATCCATGAATACCTTTTTTTGTAAATACATACATGTAATATATAGAAAACACCCAGACGAAGACAAAAAGACATGTTCATGCACACAAATATTTGCCTTGTGCGGGAATCGAAGCCCGAAATTTGATGCTAAAGTAGCTATTGCTAGCCATTTCACCACAGTCCTCGTCAATTGTGATTACCAGTAACTTGTAAGTAGTTACTGTGTAAGTAGCTGTAGGCGAGCGATGTTTTTCGTATTGCGAGCATTTATAGATCGCGATTTCTTCATAATAAGCGAGCCCTATGTTTGTTCGTTCCCCGACAACATTATAATATGCAGAAATATAAAAATGCTGAAAGATATTTCAGTTATGGCAAAAGAGAGACAGAGAGATTAAGTAGTACAAAGTTTTCCACAAATGTCCTCAAAAGGTACTAGTATCTTGAATCTTAGCTCTCGTAAGATTTGGATAAAAATAAATAGAATGCAGTTTGTACAGTTGTGCCATGAGACGCGGTTCTTACACACTTCCCTCCCTTCTCTAACATTCATAGCCCTTTTCATGCACGCTCGCCGCTTCCTAGGGCTCCTGACATTACCTTCAGATAAAACACGGCCAATTTGGTCATGGTAGGTTAGTTTTGGTCTTCCTTGGCTCCTGCATTTTTTTTTTATACCACCAAGGTGACAATCAAGCATACGGCCTGCCTGATGGTAAACAGTCACCGTAGCCTATGGACATTTGCAATACCAGCGTTGCCGACCCTCTAAAAACCTCTTCACGCATTTCTTGAAGAACTCCATGCTGTTAGTCCCTTGGAAAGGCCGCGGCTGGGAGCTCATTCCACAGCTTGAGAGTTCTCGAAAGAAAACGCGTGAGAGTTCTCTGGAACCGCACAGTACGCGACCATTGCGGTTCCAGTGTGTGAGGGTGAACTCCCCGCCGTCGGCGAGCGGTGCGGTTATAAAAAGTAGCTGTCGGCATCATTTCGAACAGCTCTTGAGAACACAACCCGTTGTACAATCGGCAGAACACACAAAGGGAGGCAAAATCTCGCCTTAAACTTAAGGGTTCAATACCGTGTGTAAGCTTAGGATTGTCGACAATTCTCACAGCTCGTCTCTGAATCGAATCACACCGTCCAAGCTGGTATCCAGGTACTCCCGCCCAAAGGTGACTGCAGTACTCCAAGTGCGGTCTGACTTGAGACTTATATAACATAAGTTTTGCCCCGCACTGAAGTACTGCTTTGCCCTATTGAGCACACCAAGTTTTTTTGACGCCAGCTTGACCTTCTCTTCCAGGTGATTTCGATATTGCACATCACTGGAGATCTCGACGCCAAGCATCCTAATACTTTTGGTGACAGTAAGAGGTGTGTTCTGGAATTTAAGAACCACAGTAAATGGAGTTTTCTTAGCGGTGAACGCGCAAACTTGTGTCTTCTTGGGGTTGAATTCGACCAAGTTAAGTCGCCCCCAGTTAGATACTTTAGCCAAAGTACCATCCATTTCGGACACAAGTTTGTCACGGCTTTCCTCTACAAGGGAAAGAGGGATGTTTGCACGGCCTGTATAGTAAGTGTCCCCGGTGCTGTCGTCCGCATAACAATGAATGCCATCAATTGACAACATATCATTGATATGCAGCAGAAACAGCGTCGGAGACAGTACAGAACCCTGAGGGATGCTAGCATTGATATCCATAATACCGGAGCATCCATCGTCAACCACGGCTTTTATACATCTGTTGGATAAAAAGCTGGCGACCCATTTGCACAAACCGTTGGGCAGCCCGTATGATGGTAACTTCGATAGAAGACCCCGGTGCCAGACCCGATCGAACGCCTTCGCCGTATCTAGGCTGACAGCCAATGCCTCACCTTGATTCTCTATCGCCAAGGCCCAGCGGTGTGTAAGATACACTAGAAGATCACCAGTTGAGCGACTATGGCCGAAACCGTATTGACGGTCACTAACCAAGTCGTGATCCTCTAGGTATCCTAGTAGTCGTATGTTTATCACACGCTCCATCACCTTGGAGAGAAGGGAGGTTATGGCGATAGGCCTGTAATTCGATGGGTCTGATCTATCGCTCATTTTGGGTACCGGGTGCACATTGGCGGTCTTCCATGACCGACTTCATGCCTGCCCAGTGGAGTAGGAAAGCACGAAAAGGCGCGTTAATACAGAACATAACTCAAGCTGTGTAGCTTCAGCATCACTGACGGTATACCATCCGGCCCACTCGATTTATGAATGTCGAGAGAGAGCAAGGCTAGCCGGACAGCTCGCTGGGTAATGGAGATTTCCGGCATTGAGCTACCGCACCACGGGATGGTAGGTGGCACTGCTCCCCCGTCATTCATATTCGAGTTAGACGCAAAGAGATTACCCAGTAAATCGGCTTTCTCCTTAGCGCTATGGGCCAAACTGCCATCCGGTTTTTGCAGTGGTGGCACGAACGGTTGACAGAAATTTCCCTCAGCAGCTTTAGCAAGCGACCAGAAAGCACGGCTCTCAGAGGGAAAGCTCGCAAGCCGCTCGCCAACTCTGCCGACGAAATCGAATTTTGCTCTAGCAACCACCCTTTTACTGGACCTCGAGGCAGCATTCAGTTTGCGCTTCAAAACAGAGACATTTGGATCCCCATTAGCACGCACATTCTTCCACTTCCACTTTTATTTACGTATGTTTATCAGTTGTCTAGTACCCATAACACAAGCTTCGCTTGCTTTGGGGCTAGATAGCGCTGTGTAATTTGTGCGACAAAAGTCTCCCCAATTTTAATTACATTTTATTATTATCCCCTTCACTAAACTTGTCTTGTAAATCATCAGACAATATTGTAAGTATATAGGAGCCGAGATAGGTCAAGATTAATACAACAGCTACTAAATTTTCTTAGTTTTAACAGAAGGCAAGTCAGTACGACCAGGTGAGTATGCATCAAAAGACCTATGAAAGTTAAAGAAGCTTGCGCGGTGTGTTAGGCATCTTTTGGCGCTCGTTTCTCTCTACCTACTCCGCAAGAGATTTGGCGTGAAGATATAAGTAAGTACTCGTAAATAGTTTAATATGTAGTCCCCTAAACACTTACGTTTATTATCACACTTATACATCATATTGATTCTTGTAATATCAATCACGCTCGGTTCTTCCCTCTCGCCTAATCGGCCAGTCCAATCTATGTCCTGAAAAAATATAAAATGTTCGATGTGATTTCTTACAATTTCCTATAATTGGGTTAGTTTTGTAATTTGAGCAATAACTTTATCTTGTTAAGTTGCTTGAAGTGCATTTAGCAATGATCACCTAGACTGCATGCAGACCAAGGGTGTAATTTAGCAAAATGGTAAAAACTCTTCTTATCTCAACACCGACACTCTCTTTCAGACTAACTCTTCCTTACATCATCATTGCAATCGAGATCAGCAAGAGTTATGCCACAAATTTTGCGTAAGCTAGTATCTCGGCCGCATTTGTTCCACTTTCATGTTCTCTCTGCAATACCTCTCTCATTTCCATCTTTTTTTTGTCACCTGATGGTAAGTGGTCACCACTGCCCATAGACATCAGTAGCACAAAAGTGTCACTGATCCATTGCCGGTGTTTTTAGGGAAACATAGGCTCTTTTCTTGAAGACACCCATATCGTATCGGGAACACCGCTAAGGGTAGTTGAGTTAAGTTAGCGATGGGATTAGCAGCGTGCTGTACATTCTAGCTCAAAATTCGGTTACCTAGAAGTTTACCGAAGGCTCCATTAACGCTGTTCCTTGTACTTACTCGTCTCTCCACGTACAGCGGAAACTACGTAAGATAAAATAATATAATTACCTTAGGTACAATAGTTGGTTTTCCATTTACTGAACCCGCATATCCAGAATAATGCATAACGCTGCTGTAATCATAGGGTAGATCGAAACCATAATCGTCCACAAACATATCGTTAATTGCATAAGAGACTAAAAAAGAAAAGGAAAGTGAAAAGTTTGAGAAAATACATCGCTCGTGGGTTCGATTCCCATACAGGACAAATGTTTCTGTGCATGATCATGTCTCTTTGTCTTAGTGTGGGTGTTTTTACGAGAGGTCGTCTGGGGAAGTACCTCCACTGCACAGAAAATCGCAGCCAAATAACAGCTCTGTTGAGGGTTGTTGTGTTCCTGTGTGTGAGTGAGGAAATTAAGCTCGAAAGGAGTTGCTGTGTTGGCAGCTGAGGTGGCATCGAAGGAAGCATTCTTAGGCTATGACAACCGCTTCACATCAGATGGGCCATATGTTTGTAGGCCTCCCGACGTAGCGCACTGAATGCAAAGAAAACAAAGCTAATGATATTTGAAAGAGAATATTTGTAAAACAATCACCCCTTGTCTCTATGTATTTGAGGAGCTCGGTGGCTCAGTCGTGAAAGACGTAACTTTGACACCAACGCTCGTGGGTTCGATTCCCACACAAGGCAAACATTTGTGTGCATGAACATGTCTATTTATCTTGGACTGGGTGTTTTAAGAGAGGTAGGACGCATCAAAGCAGGGGCCGCGGTTTTCTGTAAGGTGGAGGTACTTCCCCAGACGGGGTGCTTTGATGCGCCGTACCTCTCTTAAAATACCCGGACCAAGACAAACAGACATGTTCATGCACAAAAATGTTTGTCCTCTGTGGGAATGGAACCCATGAGCGTTGGTGTCAAAGAACGGAACAGCGCGCGCGTTTCACCACTGTGCCACGAGTTTATCATCAATTATAATAAATACAGTGTCTTTTCAGGAACACCGTTCCTATATGAAATCTATACGTTTATCTGTGCGTTTGTCTGTGGCTTTTTTCGAATATCCGAATTTTGACTTCAGATTTGGATTCAGCATAAAAAGTAGATTAGGAATGTTCAGGAACACCGTTCCTATCTCTTAAGGAACATGGTCAAAATGGCCGACTAATTAAGAAAAAAAATTGAATTGTTATATAATTGACGAGTCAGGTGTTCCTCTGACAATGCAAGCTTGCGCATTCTCAACTGGTTATTTATACTACGTCGAAAGGCATACAAGCATACGGCCCACTTGATGGAAAGCAGTTACCTTAGCCTATTAACGCTCGCAATACCATTAAGTGTCACTCGCGCAACGACACCTCTGCTGCTACCACTGCAAATCCTTAGGAGCTTACTGTTGACCTTACTCACACGCAAGAACACAGCAACCCTCCAAGGCAGAGACATGTTACTAAAGGACTCGCCATACGCGTGATTCTGTTAGTAAATAATTCTGCCATTTTTGACGGGGGACGAGCTAACTACTACATAGAAACGAAAATAATGTTTTAAGGAAATGTCATTCTTATTTCGAGGCATCTACAGTTCAAAGTTATTTTCTTACCGCTGCCTGCCATCTGTTGTAGAATAGCTGAACTTCTTCGTAAATCGAAGCTGGTAGATTCAAAATTACGAAACATCTTATATACTTTTTTTTGTCTTTAGCTAAATGAACTCTATTATACAGCATGAAGGACTGTTTTGTTTTGCAGTTTGTATAATTTACGCTAATTTGGGATAGGAGATATGCGACCAAAGTCGCGGAATATGATTCGATTGCATCAGTACTCGATTACTGAATCGATTTCTCATGTATTAATCGTTATCACACCTTTGTTTTATAATTTCTTTTATATGAAAGCAAATAAAATAATACTTGCATGTGAAAGGTAACTCAATATTTTTGCAAACTAGAAGTGTTCGACCTTTTTTTGCATGACATAACTACACAGTTTGGCATTTTTAGTGTAACACTTTATGATGTTACCTGAGCGATAACGATTACAAGACTGTTAGCAATGGATCACAATATCTTGTACCATGACAGAGGGGAATGATCCTACGAGGCTGGTCCTTTAGTAACATGTCTCTGCTCCAAGGAGTTATTTTTAGCTGCGGTTTTTCTGTGAGGTTGAGGTACTTCCCCAGACGGGCTGCTTTGATGCACCCTACCTCTCTTAAATCTTTTTATCCAATTGAGAAACATTTTACCAGAGGGAGACTTTGTACAAAAGTCGTCTGCGTGGGTACCTCTACTCACCTATTTCTACCGCCAAGCAGCTATATTTATATAGCTGTATTCCGGTTTGAAGGCTGAGATATGGCAGAGAAATTACTGGGTACTGTGACGAAACATACTTAGGTCACAAGATTGGCAGCGCGCGAGTAATCGCCGTGGTGTTGCGTGCGTCAATAGGCTGCATTGACCGCTTCCCATCTAATGCGGGCCGCATGCTCGTATGCCAATCTAGTTGTTGTAACCGTACACTATCATGTTGTTTACAGTGTGAGTAGAGGTGAAATGGGAAACACTTTTATTTTAAAGTTGGTAAAGAATGTTGAGGTTACGTGCCAGATACAGCAGTCGTACGTTGGTCATTTGAAAGCAGTACCTGCTTCACATGATGCGAGAGCTGGATTCTCATCTCGGCGAAACAAAGCTAAATAGCATGTCTATGTATAATATTTCTTGAAATCATTTGTGGTTTACATAGTATAGATTTTCAATATAATCGTTAGATACTATTTTAGTTTCTTACAACGCAAGTTCTCAGACATCACAAATATTGGGCAAAATTAGTAAATTACTTATATCAGCTTAGCATAGGGTAGGAAGCTTACATTGTATAAAAAACCAGTTGAGAATGCGCAAGCTTGCATTGCCAGAGGAACACCTGGCTCGTCAATTATATAACAATTCAATTTTATTTTTTTTAATTGTCGGCCATTTTGGCCATGTTCCTTAAGAGAGAGGAACGGTGTTCCTGAATATTCCTATACTACTTTTTATGCTGAATCCGAATCTGAAGTCAAAATTCGAATATTCGACAAATAGCGACAGACACACGAACACACACACAAACATATAGATTTCATATAGGAACGGTGTTTCTGAAAAGATTTATGTTCATAGTTACTTGACTGATCACGTGACGATGTGTTAAGATTTAGGCAGCTGATAGTGACGTATGCATCGCGATTCGAACGACAGTGCTCGTGAATCAAACCAATAACGTGTAACAACTCGTGGTACACAGTTCTTATTCTCGTGACACAAGCTGGGGCTTGAAGATACAGCTGTTGACGACCACCTGCAAGAAAGTATAATTCAAACGTGCCATACAATTCTAAGCTAAACATTATTCCAAAACAAAAAATAATCTAAGATATATCTAGTGTAAACCCATGAAGGAAATAACAGTATGCCCTATAATTCGATTTTGCGTCGCAAATAAACTATTTTTTTTACACAATCGTGGGAAGGCATTCAAGCATAAGGTTCACCTGATGTAAAACGGTTACCGTAGCCTATGAACGTTGGTAATACATTAAGTATCAATCACTTCTGCTAACACAGCAACTCCTTAGAGGCTTAATGGTGAACTCACACGAAGGAACACAACAACCTTTCAGGGGGTTGTTATTTGACCGCGGTTTTCTGTGAGGTAGAGATACTTCCACAGACAGGCTGCATTGTAGCGCCCTTTTTCTATTAAAATTAAAAAAAAAATTGAAAACTCTACGACTCGGGAGGTAAAGTAAAACACACTCCTCATATTGGTTAGTTTAAGGACCACTATTACGTCACTTATCGGGTATAATCCGAGGGAAGAAGAAGACCAGAGGGAGGCGTTGTACAAAAGTCGTCTGCATGGATACCTCTGTCTCACCTATTTCTACCGCCATGCAGCTATATTTATATAGCTGTGTTCCGCTTTGAAGGGTGAGATATGGACAGAGAAATTACTACGTACGAAACATCCTTAGGTCACATGATTGGCAGCGCGCGAGTGACATCCCCGTGGTGACCATCCCGGTGACCGCTTACCATCTGATGGGGGCCGCATGCTTGTTTGCCAATCTAGTTGTATAAAAAAAATAAAGTTTTACACTTTATTTTTTTTATTTAATGGAGAAATTGAGAAAACTTGGTGACGTCTACATGAGAGGCCGATGACTGAGGATATTCATTGTTGATTATAACTCTTTCCATCCATCATCAGTCATCGGCTGATATGACAATGGTTACTATGGTTTATGTTTACAGTTATGGTTTTGACGTGCTCGATGGCTCAGTCGTGAATGACGCGACTTTGACACCAACGCTCGTGGGTTCGATTCCCACACAAGGCACACATTTGTGTGCGTGAACATGTCTGTTTGTCTGGGTCTGGATGTTTTAAAGAGAGGTAGGGGAGCACCAAAGCAGCCCGTCTAAGGAAGTACCTCCACCTCACAGAAAACTGCAGCCAAATAACAACTCCCTGGAGGGTTGTTGTGTTCCTGCGTGTGAGTGAGGTCACCAAGGAGTTGCTGTGTAAGCAGCAGAGGAAGCATCGCGCTAGTGATACTTAATATATTACAAGCGTTAATAGGCTACGGTAGCAGCTTTACATCAGGTGGGCCGTATGCTTGTATGCCTCCCGACGTAGTAAAAAAATGTACTTTCATGTATCATCCGTAGTATATGACTAATAATTCTTACCCAATTGTCCATAATAAGACCTGCAACCATGTTTATTTTCTATAGAGATATAGTCCATTTCGACTGTACGCGAAACAAACTTGACACAAGTATTATTTTGTATCAAGGACATCGCATAGTTAATCATGCGAATTTGTTCTGTATCTGCGAAGAAGTTCATGAATAACATTAATTTAGACCATATTCGTTTGGAGATCTACTTCGGCAGATAATTTTCATTATTTAATTACAATGAGGTAGGGCGCATCAAAGCAGCCCGTCTGGGGAAGTGCCTCCACCTCACAGAAAACCGCGGCCAAATAACAACTCTCTAGAGGGTTGTTGTGGTCCTGCGTGTGAGTGAGGTCACCAGTGAGCTCCCAAGTAGTTGCCGTGTAAGCAGCAGGGGAGGCATCGCGCGAGTGATATTTAATATATCGCTAGCGTTAATAGGCTACGTTACCCGCTTCACATAAGGTGGGCCGTATACTTGTATGCCTCCCGACGTAGTAAAAAAAAACAATTTCGCTTGTAATTATGTAGACCTGTGGATGTTTTCCTTATTCTTAGATTTAAAAAAAGCCTTTGATACTGTGTCTCTGCCCATTCTTGTGCAAAGGCTTGAATACATTGGTATAAGGGGTATCCAGTTGGTTCTGTTCGCGGATTATCTCAGTAATCGTACCCATTGCGTTAAGATAGGTAAGTATATTAGTGACCTCTCGGTAGTAACTTGTGATGTCCCGCTGGGCAGTGTCCTCGGACTACCCTTTTCCTCATCTATAGCAAAAAGCTTTGTAACATGCAAATTGAAAATGGACGAATATTCTCTTATGCGGATGATACTGCTATTGTATTTACGGCACAAACGTGGGACTCAGTACGGCAATCTGCGGAAAGGGGTTTAGCTACTCGTAATATTGCAGACTGGTTAAATGCCGGCTTCCTCACATTCAATAAATTTAATAAAATACATATTATAATTAGATACATACATACAATTAAGATTTTAAAGTAGAAATTCACACATGTTATGACGATCTAACTAGCTGTACTTGTAATACGATGGAAAAAGTAAATAAAACAAAATATTTAGGAGTAATAGTTGATCAGCGGGTAAGCTGGCATGACCATCTTGAACTGACTATGAGCAGGATCCGCAAGCTAATTTGGATATTTACAAAATAATACAACGCGATGTGGTTGAAAAGAAAATGATAAAACAAATATATGTATCACTGGCTCAATATTTTTTATCTTATTGTATACCAGTGTGGGGCGGGGCTTCAAAGATATTTTCTTTGGAAATAGAAAGGGCGCAGCGGTCACTATTAAAAGTTTTTTGTTTTAAAACATTGAGGTTTTCCACGAAAAATTTATACTCCTTGTCTGATACATTAACAGTTCGCCAATTATATATTTAAAGCACTGTACTGAAGCTTCATAAAACTTATTCGTATGATAACTGCAAAGCAAATAACCGACGACGATATGTAGTAATCGCTCCAGTTACTTCTGTTAAAACCACATATGCGAAAAGACAGTTTGATTATCAGTCGAGTCGTCTGTATAACTCATTAAACAAAATACTAGATATATATCCAATGACACATCGTTCTTATAAGAAATCACTATCACAAGTTTTAAAGTCCAGAAACTATGATGAAACTGAATCCATGCTACCAGTGTAATTAAAAAAAAAGTTAAATATATTTGTAAAGTACTATAAGTATAATCATTAACTTTGTAAAATATATACAATTATATTTGTTTATTGCTTCAGAATTGATAAATACACACACACGCACAACACATACAAATGCACACAACACACAATCAAACGTCTGAGTTTGTGTACGCATGCTCAAATTCCATAAACAAAAAACAATGATTATTAAACTCATAGATAATGTATATACCTTAGCATGTAATATAGTTAATAATAATAATAATAATAAATACTTTATTGCAAAAATTGTTACAGGTATTTAAATTTAACCTTATTACCCACACTAGGCTAAGCCTGTCCTGTGGGAACTAGACTAATTACTTTTGCTATAACAATACTTGCGGTGAATTATATTACAATTAAATTCAAATCATGCAAATTAAAATCTTAATAACAATAATACAAATAAAGAAAAAGATTTGCGAGATTCAATAAATCGAATTATACATATAGCCAAAACAATAACAATAATAATTAAATCAAATTAATTAGTTCAAATGCATTTAAATTCATTTTAAATGCACTTGAACCAATCAACCCCATTTAATTCTTCATAATTTTTTTTTTTTTTTTCTTTCTTAATTTTAATCTATAAATTCTTGAACATTATCATTCATTAATAATTTATTCTGTTTCAATATTATTGCAATGTACATAAAAAATCCTCCGAATACCGGTAGGTCCAGTTAAGTAATTCAGCTTGAATCTTTGATTTTGCTTCGCAATAGGTAGACTTGCAAAGGGGAAACAGATTATTCATCTTATTATAAATAAACAAATAAAGTTGTAAACGAGCGGGGTATTCCAAACACAGGTGATTTGTTACCTAAATGGAAACCCTGACCACTACTCTGTGTAATGACAATATTACTTATTAAAGGAATTTGTAATTTAAATTTGTAGAATGTAAAAAAGAAAAACCACATGTCCTTTGCAAAACCATAAGTATCCAGGACTAGCACTTTTATTTTATTTGCGGAGTGCAAATGACACATGACGGTAATGATAAATGAGACATTCTTATTTTGCTACTGAAATAAAAAAATAAAATCTATCAAGACGAATTATCCCTTACACCGAGGTTTCTAGCCTCACTTGTTAGTTAGCTAGCTGAGATTAGTTTTGGCACTACTGTAGAACGGTAATAACCTAGTGGATAGAGAACTGAATTATTATCCAAAACTAAATTCGCACTTTCTGTTTTATGTATATATTTGTAAATATCGCTTGCTCGGCGATGAAGAAAAATATCGTGGGGAAATTCGCATGTCCAAGAAAATTATATTTCGAGAGACGTGAGACCTAACCTAAGAAAAATTTAGTTTTCCCTCTGAATTGTGGAGGTATGACGGTAGTCGTTCTATTTAAAAATCGGCCAAGTGCGAGTCGGACTCGCGCACGAAGGGTTCCGTACCATTATCTATAAAAACAGCAAAAAAAATCACGTTTGTTGTATGGGAGCCCCCTTAAATATTTATTTTATTCTATTTTTTAGTATTTGTTGTTATAGCGGCAATAGAAATACATCATCTGTGAAAATTTCAACTGTCTAGCTATCACGGTTCAAGAGATACAGCCTGGTGACAGACGGACGGACGGACGGACGGACGGACGGACGGACGGACAGCGGAGCCTCAGCAATAGGGTTCCGTTTTACCCTTTGGGTACGGAACCCTAAAAATGAATGTCTTCACCAAATCTTTAGGCTTCGGTAGCGGTTACTGGCAATCCTAATAGATTAGGATATATCGCTAGTAACGAGGTTAGTATTTGGCAGTAACGATGATTGCGAACAACTTACGTCCTGTTATTAGGAACACCGTTCCTATATGAAATCTATGTTTGTCTGTGCATTTGTCTCTATGTGCGTTTTTTTCGAATATTCGAATTTTGACCTCAGATTCGGATTCAGCATAAAAAAGTAGAATATGAATGTTCAGGAGCACCGTTCCCATCTCTTAAGGAACATGGTCAAAATTTTGAATTGATATATAATTGACAAGCCAGGTGTTCCTCTGGAAATGCAAGCTTGCGCATTCTCAACTGGTTTTTTATTTACCACTAAATAAACTAAAGAGATAGATATTGATTTTAAACAATTATTTTTTAATTATTTCTAAGTCAACAGAAGTTACAGTTCAACTTAGCTTTCAGTTTCATGTGTATTTCCAAGGACTAATCCTTTTTGTGGAAGCACACTTTTGGAATTCACTTTTGGATTACGGAAGTTTAAAAAAAAATTGGTTTATAAGGCAGCTGTATTAATTCCATATAATAACATATATGCAAAACTATACCGATGTTAACATTTCCCTAATGTGATATGACTTTTTCATCAATCGAAAGTGTTTATAATATCTATCTTTCCTGGGCGTTGGCTCACTTACCTGGCTTAACAACTTTACAACAAGTAACACTCAGAATTACAGAATAGTTCTTTCAATTCTCTTTTCATTCTCTCTCGTTAAAGGAGTATCTATTATGGCTAGACTATTATGTAAACTTACTATAGGTGTCTTCAATGACGTAAGGAATTGCACCATTGGGCCATTTTCGGATTACGAGGCCTTTCGTGGTGAGACGGAATCCAGGTAACACATCCCCAGTAGCAATTATTTCCTCAGGATACATCAAGGAATCGGTAGACCACATAGATGTTACATTATCTGTAAACATACATGGATAATTTTTCGTATGGAATATATACTGTTGTTTTTGGTGTATTGGTGCTTCGAATTTATTTTTGGTTTCAGTTTCAGGCCGAGTTCAGCCAATGTTTATCAAATTTGAATAAACTGGATATTTAAAATAAATTTAGCTGAAAATAAATTTCTTACCAATTTTTTTTTATTCTACGTCGGGAGGCATACAAGCATACGGCCCATCTGATGTAAAGCGGGTACCGTGGCCTATTAACGCTTGCGATATGTTAATTATCACTCGCGCGATGCCTCCTCTGCTGCTTACACAGCAACTCCTTGGGGGTTTACTGGTGACCTCGCTCACCTGCAGGAACACAACAACCCTCTAGGGAGTTGTTATTTGGCTGCGGTTTTCTGTGAGGTGGATGTACTTCCCCAGACGGGCTGCTTTGATGAGCGCTACCTCTCTTAAAACATTCAGACCAAGGCAAACAGATATGTTCATGCACACAAATATTTGGCTTGTGTGGACATCGAACCCACGAGCGTTGGTGTCAAAGTCGTGTCATTCACGACTGAGCCACCGAGCTCGTCAAATATTCTCTGCCTAGCACCAACCCCATTGTCAAGTAGGCGGTACAAGTTGATTTTAGCTAATGAGTGGACAAAACACTTGCATCCGCCGCTCTTGTTTCTTTTAGATGCGTTAGTTTAATACAGTTTACTAAACATGAGAGATTATTATTTTGTAAATGACACATACAGTTAAGGACATTTGAGTAAAATTCAATGAATGTTCATTTCGAATGAATGTTGCAGTTCGAAGAAGGAGTTCCCAAGGAGTTGCTGTGTAAGCAGCTGAGAAGGCATCGCGCGAGTTATACTTAATATATCGCAAGCGTTAATAGGCTACGGTACCCGCTTTACATCAGGTGGCCCGTATGCTTGTACGCCTCCCGACGTAGCATAAAAAAAAATATTACGGGCGTGGTATTCCCCTCCGCTGGCAACCCAAACTATCCCTTTTCCTTTCGTCTTCACATACATACAAAGTGTGTAAATCATGCTCGTATAGTCATTCAATCTCATAAATACTAAATGCTGTTCCACAACCGCTTAAGCTTAATTTAAGCATTCGCGGACAACTCGCCCTTGAAGTTCAGCCCGAGCAACGAGCTCGTAGCTCGAGGCACGTTCGCGCCCTTGAAGGCGCAAGAAACCCTGACGGACTGAATATTACTAAACCGTATTTCATCGTTATTAGGAAGTGAAATCTAGTAGTATATATAATTTTATTGTACTCGTACATAAATACGCATTATGAATACCTAAATAGGTAAAATAGCTAACATTAAAAAGGTCCTTGAAAGTAAACTTGTTTTGTAAAAAAACTTGTCATTTCTATTTCATCCCCCTCACAGAAAACCGCAGCCAAATAACAACTCTAAGAAGGGTTTTTGTGTTCCAGCTAGTGGGAGTGGTCACCAGTGAGCTCTTGAGGAGTGCTAGCAGCAGTGATGGTTGCGCGAGTGATACTTAGCATTTGTGCACCGCTTTGTATCGTATTACTCCTGCCATGCAATTCTGTAAGAGCAAACATACTTACATCCTCGGAAACATCGGCTGTTATAGCCTTGAACACAAAATTGCAATTCTTTGGTGTCGCTTTTCATGGTTGTGCGACACTAGCGCCGCAAGGCTGCGTTTGGAATTGGAATTCTACAAGGCAAACAGCCTCGCGTACGCTTACAGCCGTAGACAACGACGAGTAGACGATGTCAAAGCTGTGACATCTGTGATCACAGCGACGCACACAGCCATTACGAGTCGCTTAGAGAATTGCATGGCTGGGCCGATTGTTTTTCTCCTGGTATGGACGTTGGATGGAAAAGCGGATCAAAAAAGCGGCCGTCGACAATGTTTAATATATATTGTTTTATTATTTTATAATGTCATTGTTAATTTTTTTTTTTGTTTTTTACAAAGGGGGGAATACTATGGCGACCTTAGGAATACATACGTGACGCGCCTGTAGGAAGTGTATTAACATTGCAAATTTTGCAAATTCAATCACGCACGTACACTAGAACACGTTTTCCTAACTCAGCGACCTTCCCCTGCTATTGCACATGTATATAATTATTTTTAGTATATAAGTTAGTGTAATCTAAAATAAAAACATTTCATATATTATACCGGTAACTGTGGTTTAAATAAATCGCCATAATACCCGGCGTAATCACCATACATCATATATGAAGATCGTCATAGTGTATGCTGTATGCTTGTATGCCTCACGACGTTGTATGAAGATAAAAAAAATATTGATTAACCAACGTCAAAAGACATCCATCGTCGAAATCTATTATATTATAAAAATGGCTATACAATTTTGATCTAGTTGTATAAAAATGTGCCCGAGTGTCAAACAAGAATAACCGCAACATGTATAATTTTATAGTTGTTGGGGCGCAATTTGTCAGAAAATACCCGTACCCTAGCCTACCCTACTTGTTCTTTTTATTACCTGTTTGTATTGAATCAGCGAGGTTGACGCCTGGTGGCTAAAACCTTCAGACTTACTATCAGAAATAAATCTATTGTAATATTACCAAATTGTTCGCTATCGTTGTTAGGAGAAGCCATAATCGTCGACCATTCTTCCTTTCCTTCGTCAGCTAATAAAACAATGATTGTACAACATAACAGAACTAGTAAAATTAAATGATTTGTGTCTTTCATTTTATAGCACAATTTTTTGGTTAAAAGTTTACAATTTATGCCTTAGAACGAGTGGCCACAAATGTTCAAATTCAACTGTGAGTGAGAATAAATAACATTAGTTATGGTCACAGAAAACAAGCGTGATTATACGACAACATTCGTTACATAAACTTAATGATAAAGACTGTAACATATATATATGTAACATACCCTTAAAATAAATTAACTTACAATTGTCAAAAGTGTTCGGAATATTTTTGATTTAGAATATTTCTACGAAACTATTATGTTATGTCTCTGTCTCACCTATTTCTACCGCGAAGCAGCTAAATTTATATAGCTGTGTTCCGGTTTGAAGGGTGAGATATGGCAGAAAAATTACTGGGTACTGTGACGAAGCAGCCTTAGCTCACAAGATTGGCAGCGCGCGAGTAACATCCCCGCGGAGCTTATACGCGTATGAACAAACCCCTATTATTTTCTCCATGTCGTTTTAGTCTAAAAGATAAACGTATCCGCCTAAACCAATCGAACTGGAATCTGTTTGTACATAATATACCCTACCAAACTCTGGCTGTGATAACATGACGCTCTGTGTGAAGGCTGCTTTTAATTTATCGAAAGCGTTTTGCACCTCCACATTCCACGAAAATCTCACACCTACCTGTAATAATTTATACAAGGGTTCTGTTAATATCGCGAAGTCCCTTATGATTCTCCGGTAATAATTCACAAGTCCCAAAAATGAACGTAATTGTTTTACTGTTTTCGGAATTGGTAATCTAAATTTGCCTCTATTTTGCAGGATCTAAGCTAATCCCCTCAGTACTTAAAATGTGACCTAATAATTTTACTTCTTTAGCCGCAAAATTACACTTCTCTAACGAACAAGTAAATCCAGCTTCCCGTTATTTAGTTAATATCGTGTAGACTTGACGTATGTGCTCATCTAAATCCCCATTCGTGAATATGGCCAAGGCCACTACTTTCACATAACTTATCTGTCGTATACTTCTAATCAAACCAAGCCGCGCTCACGCTAGAAATCACTTATCTGTCGTATACTTCTAATCAAACCAAGCCGCGCTCACGCTAGAAATCACTTATCTGTCGTATACTTCTAATCAAACCAAGCCGCGCTCACGCTAGAAATCACTTATCTGTCGTATACTTCTAATCAAACCATGCTGCGTTTATATGCTAGTGTCAGATTGCAAGCTCTTCATAAATCTTTTTTACATGCGATGGGTTTGCCAACCACGCTTTTCCGTCACACGACAAAATTCCCAAACTGGCTAGTCACAGTTTGAGAACCAACCCTTCGCTCGCCCAAGCAAGTTTCACCGACATCGCCTTTATTTTATATAGTCAATTATATACAGAAATATCTTATATCGAAGTCTTGTTATTGAAATCAGTACAGTTACTGTTCTTGAAATTAAACTATTTTTAACGGAAGTATCGCGTGTTTTATTTATTTGGTTGAAACCTGACGTTTCGAACGCTTTGCAGCGTCCGTGGTCGCTGGAAAGTTACTGTTCTATCAGAAGGTGGTGTCAGGAGCCCTAGAAACCGGCGAGCGTGCATGAAAAGAGCAATGAACGTTAAAGAAGCGAGTGAGATATGTAAGGATCGAGTCGCGTGCCGCTCGGTTCTCTCTGCCTGAAGAAGTGAAGTTATAGTAGTAGTAGTAGTAGTAGTAGTAGTAGTAGTAGTAGTAGTAGTCAAAGTCAAAGTCAAAGTCAAAGTCAAAGTCAAAATCTTTTTATTCCGTAAAAATGGCTACATTTGTTTGGAATCGTCACAATTTTTTTCCCTACCGTGCAGTTCATGACTAGGTGAGCACTGATAAAAATACTGCCAAAAAACTCAGGCATCCCTCTTTTGGTATCCAAACAAATTTACATAATTTATTAATTACATTATAATTGGATCGACTCAATCCCAGGCATTTTTATCATTAATATAGTCAGATACTTTATAATATGCCCTGCTACACAATTTGGCTTTAATAGTAGTTTTAAACTTGTTTATTGACAATTCTCTTATATTGCTGGGAAGTTTGTTATAGAACCGTATACATTGCCCCATAAAAGAATTACTTATTTTGTGGAGACGGCTTGCATGTAACACAAGATTATGCTTATATCTAGTATTTATGTTATGAGTATCACTCTTTTTACAAAATGAGTCTATGTTTTTATGGACATACAAAAGATTTTCATAGATATATTGCGATGCGACTGTTAGAATATTTATTTCTTTGAATTTTTCTCTAAGGCTCTCACGGGGACCAAGTTTGTAGATAGCTCTTATGGCTCTCTTTTGCAATAAAAAGATGGTGTTAATGTCCGCGGAGTTACCCCAAAGAAGAATTCCGTATGACATAATACTATGAAAGTAGCTGAAATAAACTATTCTAGCCGTATCAACATCAGTTTAGTAGTAGTAGTAGTACAGTTACTCGGGTATCGTCACAAGTTCTCCTTCGCCATCACGCTAAAGACCTTTCCTTAAGTACAGGACTTAGAGCTGGTTCCTATTTAATTACTAGAACATAACATATGGAAAAAGGTATGGCTGTACATGGTTGCACTTTTCTCAGCAAGGTGGAGGTTATCCTCGAGTCGAATATCTAGTTATTTATAGACAGATATATTTACTTTCATTTCATCATGAAATAGTGACATGTACTGCTGAACATAGGTTCACCAGACACATCTTAATCTTCTACAGCGGCCGGTCGTGTGTTGCTTGCTCCTGTTTGATTTTCTGTTTTAGTATTCGTAGCGGCTTCCAGAATAAACTCATTGATGCTGATCGATTAGCAGCCGATCGCCGAAAAGCAGCAGGTGAATTTAAATTGAGTATTTTCTTATACCACTAAGGTGGCAATCAAGCATACGGTCTGCCTGATGGTAAGCAGTCACCGTGGCCTATGGTTATTTGCAATACCAGGGGTGTCACTCATGCGCTGACCCTCTAAGAAAACCTCTTCACGCATTTCTTGAAGAATTTCATGCTGTAGTCCCTTGGGAAAACCTCCGCAGGGAGCTCATTCCACAACTTAATAGTTCTCGGTATAAAACTTCTTGTGAACCGCACAGTGCGCGACCATTGCGGTTCCAGTGTATGAGGATGAACTCCAAAGCAGCAGGCGAATTCAAATTGAGTATTTTTATACCATTTTTTTTTATACCACTAAGGTGTCAAAATATGCGCATAAAGGAGGCATAAAAGCCGTATTTCGATTGCGTTGACTTAGAAATTCGATTTTTTCCCCTGCTCGTATGGATTGCAGACCGGAATGTTTTATATTAATTTCAGCTTAATAGCTCCACCCGTCCCTGAGAAAAAGTGGCATGAGTGACGAACACACGAACAGGCAGACAGACGTACAGACAGACAGATGGACAACGAAATGATCCTATAAGGGTTTCGTTTTTCTTTTTGACATACAGAACCCTATAAAGACGCTGGCATAGGAGGAGCAAGTTGTGAATCCCACATGTAAATCTCAAACAATATTTTCTCAAATAAACACAACAAGAAATAGATTGATAATTAACAAAGTGAATGAAATGTACAGCATTTCATCCCTTTTTACGCATTATTTAAACATTTATCGGTGGTAATTAATAACATATTATATACTAAACACAGATAATCTCAAAGCAAGTAGAACAAAAAGGTATTGACATAAATCTAATTTAGTTTATTAATGCCGTAATGAAATATATATTAAGAATTGACTGACTATTTAGAGTCTAGTCAGAATTTTTTAATATTTTTTATTTTTATTTTATGACCTCTCGCTTTTATAAAGTCGATCCAGTATGTAGCGCTGTTTTTTCTACAGGTGCATAGTGATACGATGATAATGTTCTGTCTGTAATCTGCCAAGTCATCATAAATAGGTGATGTGTGGTATGTGGTATAAATGGATCCACAGTTACAAGTAAAGATACGGGGAGTTCTTGTAGACTGCAAATAGACAAACATTTCTTAGAGTAAATGTACATAAGACATTGTAACTATTGCGGTAAAACTGGCTTATCATATTTAGAGTCAAACGTAATCTCACTTTCACATACTACGCCAACTAGGAAGCCAGAGGAAGGACACAGACACATTTTGTAAACAAATAACAACTCGCTGGAGTTGTGGTGTGTTCCTGCGAGTGACTTAATTAAGTAAATAATTACACGGCGACATCTGATAACTAATAAACATCCATGAATACCTTTTTTTGTAAATACATATATATAATATATAGAAAACACCCAGATCAAAACAAAAAGACATGGTTATGCACACAAATATTTGCCTTGTGCGGGAATCGAACCCGCGAAATTTGATGCTAAAGTAGCCATCGCTAACCATTTCACCACAGTCCTCGTCAGTTGCAATTACCAGTAAACTTGTAAGCAGTTACTGTGTAAGTAGCTAAAGGCGAGCGATGCTTTTCGTATTTCGTTTATAAGTCACGGTTTCTTCATAATAAGCGAGTTTGTATGTTTGTTCGTTCCCCGACAACATTATAATATACAGAAATCTAAAAATTGCTAAATGATACTTCAGTTATGGCAAAAGAGGGAAAGAGAGATTAAGTAGTAGAAAGTTTCCCACAAATGTCCCCAAAAGGTATCTTGAATCTTAGCCCTTAGCTTTCAGATAAAACACGGCCAATTTGGTCATGGTAGGTTAATTTTGGCCTTCCTCGGCTCCTACATTCTTCTACTTCCACTTTTATTTACTTTTGTTTATCAGTAGTCTATCTCTCTTCTATATCAGTAGTCTCTAGTACCCATAACACAAGCTTCGCTTACTTTGGGGGTAGATAGCGCTGTGTAATTTGTGCGACAAAAGTCCCCCAAATTTTAATTACATTCTATCATTACCCCTTCACTAAACTTGTCTTGTAAATCATCAGTTAATATTGTAAGTATATAGGAGCCGAGATAGGTCAAGATTAATACAACAACTACTAAATTTCCCTAGTTTTAACAGAAGGCAAGTCAGCACGACCAGGTGAGTATGCATCAACAGACCTATGAAAGTTAAAGAAACTAGCGCGGTGTGTTATTATCGCGTCTTTTGGCGCTCGTTTCTCTCTGCCTACTCCGCAAGAGATTTGGCGTGAAGATATAGTAGTATAGTATAATATGTAGTCCCCTAAATACTTACGTCTTTTATCACACATGTACATCATATTGATTCTTGTAATATCAATCACGCTCGGTTCTTCCCTCTCGCCTAATCGGCCAGTCCAACGTATGTCCTGAAAAAATATAAAATGTTCTATGTGACTTCTTACAATTTCCTATAATTGGGCTAGTTTTGTAATTTGAGCAATAACTCTTGTTGTATGTGTGTTTTTCTCTTGTTAAGTTGCTTGAAGTGCATTTAGCAATGATCACCAAGACTGCATGCAGACCAAGGGCGTTATTTTCCATTCTCAAAACGGTAAAAATTCTTCTTATCTCAACACCGACACTCTCTTTCAGACTAACTCTTTCTTATACTCGTATCATCATTGCGATCGAGATCAGCAAGAGTTATGCCACAAATTTTGCGTAAGCTAGTATCTCGGCCCCAATACCGCTCTCATTTCCATCTTTTTAATATGTATATTAGAGGGGGGCAAACGAGCTTGAGGATCACCTGATGGTAAGTGATCACCACTGCCCATAGACATCAGTAGCACAAATGTGCCACTGATCCGTTGCCGGTCTTTTTCGGGAACACCGCTAAGGGTAGTTAAGTTAGCGATGGGATTAGCAGTGCGCTGTGCATTCTAGTTCAAAATTCGGTTACCTTACTACTTTACTGACGGCTCCATTAACACTGTTCCTTGTACTTACTCGTCTCTCCACATCAGCGGAAACTACGTAAGATAAAATAATATAATTACCTTAGGTACAATAGTTGGTTTTCCATTTACTGAACCCGCATATTCAGAATAATGCATAACGCTGTTGTAATCATAGGGTAGATCGAAACCGTAATCGTCCACAAACATATCGTTAATTGCATAAGAGACTAAAAAAGAAAAAGCAAAGTGAAAAGTTTGAGAAAATACATCGCTCGTGGGTTCGATTTCCATACAGGACAAATGTTTCTGTGCATGAACATGTCCGTTGGCTTGGTCTGGGTCTTTTTAAGAGGTCGTCTGGGTGAAGTGCCTCCACTGCACAGAAAACCGCAGCCGAATAACAGCTCTCTTGAGGGTTGTTGTGTTCCTGTGTGTGAGTGAGGTAATTAAGCTCCAAAGGAGTTGCTGTGTTGGTAGCTGAGGTGGCATCGCGCGAGTGACACTTAATGGTATTGCGAGCGTTAATAGGCTACGCTCACACGCAAGAACACAACAACCTTCCTTGTTATTTGGCCGCGGTTTTTGCTGCGAGGTGGAGGTACTTCCCCAGACGGGCTGCTTTGATGCGCCCTATCTCTCTTAAATCTTTTTACCTGCAAATATTTGATAGTAAAGCAGTGATTTATATTTCCTTGGTAACTTGTTTGTTATTATATATAGAGTACCATTCTAATGAACTGAAAATTCCACTCGGGCTTCATGGCCAACTCCTTCACTCAAAAATCCGTACATCTCTGGAATGCTCTACCGGAGTCTATAAAGGAATCTTGCAACTGGTGTTCAAAATTAAAGTACGCCAATATCCTTTCGAAAGCTTCACAAAGCAATAAGTAATCGTAACATCATTACGTATATATGTCTGTTTATTTAAATATAATATGTTATTTCTATTACGACGGTGTATTTTGAAAGCTCGATGGTGTCATTGCGCGTGTCATTTTAACCGAACACGCAGATTAAGGAACTTCGACCGCAGCCTGCCTACGGATGGGTTTATCTATCTCGAGTTTCTCCGTGCTTCGGGCACGTTAAGCCGTCGGTCCCGGCTGTTGTCGATAGATAACAGTCGTTAAGCTAAGTCAGTGGCCCTCGGGCGGCTTGAAAACACTGGCCTCTGCCAATCCGCATTTGAGCAGCGTGGTTGAGTATGCTCTAAACCCCTTCGGTTGAAGGGAGATCCGTATCCCTGCAGTGGGATGAAAAAGTGTTAATGTGGTGGTTAGTGTAGTGTATTTTGATATTCATTATCTTATGTAATATTAAAGCCGCGATCGATCGATTCTCTGCATTCCCAAAGGTCGACTGACAGATAAAGCAAGCAGCGTTAAGTCTATTGTACCAAAAATGTTGCCATCAATAAAGATTTTAAAAAAACCAGTTGAGAATGCGCAAGATTGCATTGCCAGAGGAACACCTGGCTCGTCAATTATATAACAATTCAATTAATTTTTTTTATTTGTCGGCTATTTTAACCATATTCCTTAAGAGATAGGAACGGTGTTCCTGAACATTCCTATTCTACTGTTTATGCTGAATCCTAAAGTCAAAATTCTAATAATCGAAAAAACGCATACACAGACAAACATATAGATTTCGTATAGGCACGGTGTTCCTAATAACAATGTAGATTGGTAATGTGGAACATTGTAATGATATACCTAGATCATTATGGCTTCCGATTTTAGAGTTTCCAATTGAGAGAGATTTTACCGGAGGGAGACTTTGTAAAAAATCGTCTGCGTGGGTACCTCTGTTTCACCTATTTCTACCGCCAAACAGCTATATTTATATAGCTGTATTCCGGTTTGAAGGGTGTGATATGGCAGAGAAATTACTAGGTACTGTGACGAAACATCCTTAGGTCACATGCTTGTTTGCCAATCTAGTTGTACAAAAAAACGACTGAAGTAAAACTTCTTTAGCTTCATAGTGTGATAGAGACACTAGGCCTGCACTGTGTCTTAGATATACGAAACTTAACTCGCTATGAGAGAAACAGAGAAAGAACATGTGTGCTCGCACCTCTCTCTCTCTCTAGCCTACAGTAATATACGAAACGTAACTCTCTCTCTTTCTATCTTCACTAACTTATATCTCCCTTTCAACTTCCGTTCGCCTCGCCCGATGATACTTTTCGTAACGCTCTCGTCACGCATTCACCAGCTTACTCCCCAAGTCAAGCGTGCGTAAAGAAGTTTCACTTCAAAAAAAGATTTGTGTTCATAGTTACTTGACTGATCACGTGAAAATGTGTTAAGATTTAGGCAGCTAATATTGACGTATGCGTCGCGATTCGAACGACAGTGCTCGTGAATCAAACCAACAACGTGTAACAACTCGTGGTAGACAGTTCTTATTTTCGTAACACAAGCTGGGGCTTGAAGATACAGCTGTTGACGACCACCTGCAAGGAAGTATAATTCAAAAGTGCCACCAATTCTAAGCTAAGCATTATTCCAAAAAAGAAATCTAAGATAAGTATATCTAGTGTAAACCCATGAAGGAAATACAGAATACCCGATAACTCAATTTTGCGAAGTAAATAAACTCTTTTTTGACGTGATAACGTCTTATAAATAGACGAACGCCGGGTGCACGTACGAAAAAGCATGACTCATTGTCACGTTCCGCGTGAGCCGAGCGTGCAAGCGAGAGCGCGGAATAAGCGACAGAGAGGCACGATCGGCCTAAGCGTTCGGCTTGTGACGCATCTATCTCTGTTCCACTCCATCGGCCGATGCGTCCGAGTAGCAGAGAGACAGCGGCAGCACACAACCTACACGTGAACTGTTTTGTCAACTGTTGAATGTTTTCTTATGACGTTATCACGTAAAATTATCGTCCGTAAACCGACTTTACAGACAACTAATTTTTTTTTACACAATCGTGGGGAAGCATTCAAGCATACGGTTCACCTGATGCAAAGTGGTTACCGTAGCATATGAACGTTGGTAATACTTAAGTATCACTCGCGCGTTTCCACCTTAGAATTCCTTAGAAGCTTACCGGTGAACTCACACGCAGGAACACAACAATCTTTCAGCGAGTTGTTATTGGACCGCGGTTTTCTGTGAGGTGGAGGTACTTCCACAGGCTGCTTTGTTGCGCATTTTTTCTATTGTAATTAAAAAACTTAAAAACTCTACGGCTCAGGAGATAAAGTAAAACGCACATCCCTTATTGGTTAGTTCGCGGACCAATATTGCGTCACTTATCGAATATAATCCGAGGGAAAAAGACCAGAGGGAGGCTTTGTACAAAAGTCGTCTGCATGGGTACCTCTATATCACCTATTTCTACCGCCAAGCTAACTATTTATATAGCTGTGTTCCGCTTTGAAGGGTGAGATATGGACAGAGAAATTACTGCGTACTGTGACGAAACATCCTTAGGTCACATGATTGGCAGCGCGCGAGTAACATCCACGTGGTGTTGCGAGCGTTAATAGGCTGCGGTGACCGCTTACCATCTGATGCGGGCCGCATGCTTGTTTGCCAATCTAGTAGTATAAAAAAAAAAGTGTAAATGGAGAAATCGAGAAAACTTGGTGACGTCTACATGAGAGGCCGATGACTGAGGATATTTACTGTTGATTATAACACTTTCCATCCATCATCAGTCATCGGCTGATATGACAATGGTTATTATTACAATGAAAGATGATTATATGAAGAAAGGCTTACAATTAAATGAGAAGAAAACCAAGATAATGGTATTTGAAAGAGAGACAACCAGAACGAACACTAGGATTACGGTTGATGATGTAGTGTTGGAGCCAGTGAATGAGATTGTATATCTTAGAAGTACTTTTAGAAGCAATGGAAGGTACACCGCTGATGTGGAGAGACGAGTGAGTGTAGGAAATAGGGTGAATGGAGCGTTGGGTAAACTTCTATGCAGCCGAAATCTAAGCCAGAAGGCACAGCTCGCTGTACACAACGCGGTGCTAATCCCAACGCTAACTTATAGAAGTGAGAGCTAAGTATGGCAAAGAGAGCATGAAATTAGAATAAATGCGGTCGAGATGAGAGCATTACGCAAAATTTGTGGCATAACGCTTGCTGACCGCATTCGTAATGAAGACGTGAGAGAAAGAGTTAGTCTGAAAGAGAGTGCCGGTGTTAAGATAAGAAAAGGCATGCTCCGTTGGTTCGGACATGTAGAAAGAATGCGGGGCGAAATAATGATGAAACAGATATACAATGCAAAAGTGGAAGGATGGATGTATGTATAGGAGTCGAGAAAGACCAAATTGGTCGTGTTTTATCAGAAGGTGATGTCAGGAGCTCCAGGAACCAGCGCGCGTGCATGAAAAGAGCTATGAATATTACAGAAGCGAGTGAAGTATGTAAGGACAGCATCTTATGGCGCTCGGTCCTCTCTGCCTACCCCGCAAGGGACCTGGCGTGAAGATATACATACATATAACTTTCATGTACCTATCATTCGTAGTATATGAATAATTATTCTTACCCAATCGTCCATAATAAGACCTGCAACCATGTTCATTTTCTATAGAGATATAGTCCGTTTCGACAGTACGCGAAACAAACTTGACACAAGTCTTATTTTGTATCAAGGACATCGCATAGTTAATCATGCGAATTTGTTCTGTATCTGCGAAGAAGTTCATGAATAACATTAATTTACATCATATTCGTTTGGAGATCTATTTCGGCAGATAATTTTCATTATTTAATTACCATGTCGCTTGTAATTAAATAGACCTGTAGAACGTAAAAAAGAAAAACCACAATGTCCTTTGCAAAACCGTAAGTATCCAGGACTAGCATTTTTTTTTATTTACAGAGTGCAAATGACACATGTCGGTAATAATAAATGAGACATTCTTATTTTGCTACTGAAATAAAAAACCAGTTGAGAATGCGCAAGATAGGAACCGTTCCTATCTTGCGCATTCTCAACTGGTTTTTAGGGTTCCGTACCCAAAGGGTAAAACGGAACCCTATTACTGAGGCTCCGCTGTCCGTCCGTCCGTCTGTCACCAGGCTGTATCTCATAAACCGTGACTGTTGCCGCTATAACAACAAATACTAAAAAATAGAATAAAGTAAATATTTAAGGGGGCTCCCATACAACAAACGTGATATTTTTGCTGTTTTTATAGATAATGGTACGGAACCCTTCGTGCGCGAGTCCGACTCGCACTTGGCCGATTTTATTTTTGTTCCTGAACATTCCTATTCTACTTTTTTTATGCTGAATCTGAATCTGAAGTCAAAATTCGAATATTCGAAAAAAACGCACATACAGACAAACATAGATTTCATATAGGAACGGTATTCCTGATAAGACCGATCAAGACGAATTATCCCGTACAACGAGGTTTCCTAGCCTCGCTTGTTAGTTAGCTAGCTGAGATTAGTTTTGGCACTACTGTAGAACGGTAATATAACCTATCATCCAAAACTAAATTCGCTTTTTCGGTTTTATGTAAATATTTGTAATTATCGCTTGCTCGGCGATGAAGAAAAATATCGTGAGGAAATTCGCATGTCCAAGAAAATTATATTTTGAGAGACGTAAGACCTAACCTAAGAGAATTTTAGCTTTCCCTCTGGACTGAGGAGGTATGATGTATGTATTTAGTCGTTCTATGTAAAAATGAATGTCTTCGCCAAATCCTTAGATAGCGGTTCCTCGCAATCCTGATTAGGATATAATGCTAGAAGCAAGATTAGTATTTGGCACTAACGATGATGGCGAACAACTTACGTCCTACGTATATACGTCATACGTATTTTTGATTTATCACTAAATAAACTAAAGAGAAAAATACTGATTAAGCAATTCTTTTTTAATTATTTCTAAGTCCTTACAGTTCAACTTAGTTTCCAGTTTTTATGTGTAGTTCCAAGGATTAATAGCACACTTTTGGATTTTGGCAATCTACGAGTATATATATAAAAATGGAGTTCCTGACTAATTCACTGACTCATTAACGCCGAGGCCAAACCCTTGAACCTAGAAAGCTGAAACTTAGCAAAGACGTTACTTTTGTAACCCTCACGAGAGATAAGAAAGGATTTTTTGAAATTCAACCCCTAAGGGGGTGAAAAGGGGATTTACAGTTTGTATGGAGCAGAAATATATTTTCAAGTTAGTGACTTGAAACTTTGTTCAGATACTTTCTATTAGAAATCAAAAAAGTAATTTCAGTGTTTTCAAAAATTCCACCCCTTAAAGGGTGTAATGGGAGTCAAAAGTATTTCTTGAACTAAAAGTTTAATTGTTAAGAAATTGTTTTTTTTTAAAGTGACCTGCTTTAGACTTTGTAAATATATTCTCAATCAAGACGTCAAAAAACTAATTTCAGCGTTTTTTAAATTTCCACCTGTTCGGGCTGAAAAGGGGGCTGACAGTTTGTATTGAGTAGAAATATTTTTTGAAGTTAGTGAATGGAAACTTTGTACAAATACTCTCTATTAGAATCCAACAAAAGTAATTTCAGCGTTTTCTAAAATTCCACTCCTTAAAGGGTGTAATGGGGGTCAAAAGTATTTCTTGAACTAAAAGTTGAATTGTTAAGAAATTGTTTTTTTTTTTTGAAGTTTAAAATCTAAAGCTGCTCGCTTTAGATTTTAAACAGTTAATAGATTCAGGCGTTATTTTGCGAAAGTCAAATTTACATGCAATTTGCTGCTTTGTGTGCTTCCGCCACCGATTAGTTCATGCGGCCTAACGCCGGCCGGCACTCACCTACTACTGTTAGTAAATGTAACATGCCGACGCTGCCATGGCTGCTCCGGTAGTCTCTGCCTCGGCTGCTGCGGTCGTCCGCCATCTGGAACCGAACCGAAGAATCCGCATACCACCACCACCGTCGCTGCCATGACTGGCCTGGTCGTCGCTGCGACACGTGTTTCGCCTCTCCACGAGACATCATCAGGCGTTGTAGACGTTAATCGTAAGAATAACATACTACAAGTGACAAATCCATCGCAGTGCCGTCCCTTATATTGAACTGAGGGTGGGGGTGGATGGTGTGAGCGAAAAGATATTTAATATTGAGGAATTGTTTACGTCAGTCTGTTTGTTCGTGAGAGTAATTTAAGAATTTTTATGTTTATTAATTTCTAATTGTTCCCTAATATTTAGTTTTAAACCTTTGTCTATGGTGTGTAAAATTTGATATGTATTAGTGGGGGATAAATTATGTCCTTTGTCCATGAGATGCTCGGCGAAGTGTGAGCTTTCTGGGCAATTGTTTTTATATGCCGATATGTGTTCGTGAAATCGTGTTTGAATATTATGTAAACTTACTATAGGTATCTTCAATGGTGTACGGAATTGTGCCATTGGGCCATTTTCGAATTACGAGGCCTTTCCTGGTAAGACGGAATCCAGGTATGACATCCCCAGTAGTAGTTATTTCCTCAGGATACATCAAGGAATCGGTAGACCATATTGATGTTACATTATCTGTAAACATACATGGATATTTTTTCGTATGGAATATATACTGTTGTTTTTGGTGTATTGGTGCATCGAATTTATTTTTGGTTTCAGTTTCAGGCCAAGTTCAGCCAATGTTTATCAAATTTGAATAAAACAGAATTTATATTCTATCTGCACTGGATCGCTTTATTTTTTATTAGGAAGTGAAATCTAATATTAAAAAATAATACAATTTTATTGTGCATAAATACGCATTATGAAATACCTATATAAAGATTAATAATTATATAAAGATAGGTAAAATAACATTAAAATGGTCCTTGAAGTAACTTGCCATTTCTATTTCATCCCCCTCACAGAAAATCGCAGCCAAATAACAACTCCCAGGAGGGTTTTGTGTTCTAGTCAGAGTTGTCACCAGTGAGCTCCTGAGGAGAGTTAGCAGCAGAGATGATGTTGCGCGCGTGATACTTAAAGTATTGCATGCGTTCATAGACTACGGTAACGGCTTGTGCCTCACGAGGTATGAACACAAAAAATATTGATTTATTAACGTCAAAAGACATCAATTGTTGAAATCAGTTATATTATAAAAATGGCTATATAATTTAAAAAAAATAATAAGAATAAAAAAGGATAAAGAAATCGGCCAAATGCGAGTCGGACTCGCGCACGAAGGGTTCCGTACCATTATCTATATAAACAGCAAAAAAAATCACGTTTGTTGTATGGGAGCCCCCTTAAATATTTATTTTATTCTATTTTTTAGTATTTGTTGTTATAGCGACAACAGAAATACATCATCTGTGAAAATTTCAACTGTCTAACTATCACGGTTCATGAGATACAGCCTGGTGACAGACGGACGGACGGACGGACGGACGGACAGCGGAGCCTCAGTAATAGGGTTCCGTTTTACCCTTTGGGTACGGAACCCTAAAAAGGTAAAACAAGAATATACGGTTATTCTTGTTTTACCTTTTTTTATCCTTTGTATAATTTTATTGTTGTTTGAGGCGCAATTTGTCAGAAAATACTTGTACCCTACCCTACCTGTTCTTTTTAGGGTTCCGTACCCAAAGAGTAAAACGGAACCCTATTACTGAGGCTCCGCTGTCCGTCCGTCCGTCCGTCTGTCACCAGGCTGTATCTCACGAACCGTAATTGTTAGACAGTTGAACTTTTCACAGATGATGTATTTCTATTGCCGCTATAGCAACAAATACTAAAAATTAGAATAAAATAAATATTTAAGGGGGCTCCCATACAACAAACGTGATTTTATTGCTCGTTTTTTAGGGTTCCGTACCCAAAGGGTAAAACGGAACCCTATTACTGAGGCTCCGCTGTCCGTCCGTCCGTCCGTCTGTCACCAGGCTGTATCTCACGAACCGTAATTGTTAGACAGTTGAACTTTTCACAGATGATGTATTTCTATTGCCGCTATAGCAACAAATACTAAAAATTAGAATAAAATAAATATTTAAGGGGGCTCCCATACAACAAACGTGATTTTATTGCTCGTTTTTTAGGGTTCCGTACCCAAAGGGTAAAACGGAACCCTATTACTGAGGCTCCGCTGTCCGTCCGTCCGTCCGTCTGTCACCAGGCTGTATCTCACGAACCGTAATTGTTAGACAGTTGAACTTTTCACAGATGATGTATTTCTATTGCCGCTATAGCAACATATACTAAAAATTAGAATAACATAAATATTTAAGGGGGGTCCCATACAACAAACGTGATTTTATTGCTCGTTTTTGCTCGTTAATGATAACGGCAACAGGTAGACGCTTGAACTATTCACAGAATATTTAGTTATATATTCACTTTAAGAATAAATAATTAAATTAAAATAAAACTAATATTTAAGGGGGGCTCCCATACAACAAACGTGATTTTTTTGACGTTTTTATAGATAGTGGTACGGAGCCCTTCGTGCGCGAGTCCGTCTCGCACTTGGCCGATTTTTATTACTTGTTTGTAGTGAATCAGCGAGGTTGACACCTGGTGGCAAAAACCCTCAGACCTACTATCAGAAATAAATCTATTGTATTATTACCAAATTTTTCACTATCGTTATTATAGGGAGCCAAAATCGTCGACCATTCTTCTTTTCCTTCGGCTAATATAACAATGATTGTACAACACAAAAGAACTAGTAAAACAAAATGATTTGTGCTTTTCATTTTTATAGCACAATTTTTGGTTAAAAGTTTACAATCTATTCGTTAGAACGAATGGTCACAAATGTTCAAATGCAGCTGTGAGTGAAACTAAATAACATTAATTATGGTCACAGAAAACAAGCGTGATTATACGACAACATTCGTTACATAAACTTAATGATAAAGACTGTAACATATATATATGTAACATATTCTTAAAATGAATTAATTTACAATCGTCGAAAGTGTTCGGGATATTTTTGACATAGAATATTTCTACGAAACTATTATGTTATGTTATGTTGACGAGCTCGGTGGCGCAGTGGTGAAACGCGTTGTTACGCTACTTTGACACCAACGCTCGTGGGTTCGATTCCCACACAACACAAACATTTGTGTGCATGAACATGTCTGTTTGTCTTGGTCTGGGTATTTTCTATGTATAATAAGTATGTATTTACAAAAGAAAATGTATTTACGTATGTTTATCAGTTGTCTAGTACCCATAACACAAGCTTCGCTTACTTTGGGGCTAGATGGCGCTGTGTAATTTGTCAGACAATATTTATTTATATTTATTGTTTATTTCAAATTGTTCCGTGTGCATTACCAGATGGAGACTTTGTACAAAAGTCGTCTGCGTGGGTCTTCTCTGTCTTGGCCTTCCTCGGCTTGGCTCTCCTCGGCTTGGCCTACCTCTGTCTCACATATTTTTACCGCCAAGCAGCTAAATATATATAGCTGTGTTCCGGTTTGAAGGGTGAGATATGGCAGAGAAATTACTGAGTACTGTGACGAAACAGCCTTAGGTTACAAGATTGGCAGCGCGCGAGTAACATCCCCGTGGTATTGCGAGCGTCAATAGGCTGCGGTGACCGCTTACCATCTAATGCGGGCCGCATACTTGTTTGCCGAATGGTTTAAACGGTGTATCGAAATATTATAAGCAATATATAAAAACGATTCTAAGCATTGGGAGTAACTTAAATAGAAAATATGTTTTCAAATGATTCAAACGTTTTGAAACTACTTTAAGTAAAAAATGCTTGATCCTGCTGAATGACAAGTTTTAAGTTCTTTTTTTTAAGTTTATTTTAAACTTATTGTTTTAAATAAATACTTAAAAAAAAAATTCAAAAAACAATTAGTAGGTATAAATGACATGAATGCGTTATTTAGGTACTTGGATAATTTAGGAGATCTAGAGCGAAGGTTCGAATTCGATTAGTGAAATGTTTTATGCAGTCTTTGATTCCAAATGTGATGTAATATTCTCAAAAATTTTTATAAACTACATTTTAATAAACTTAATTTTAATAAATTTCTCAACTTCCAATGAATTTTTGAACCATTGAAAAACGTTATAAAGACTGAAACGTTATAATAAAATGAATAAAGGTTCTTGAGTACGATAAAGGCGATCGAAATGCGAGCGTAACGCTTGTAGACCGTATTCGCAATGATGATATTAGAAACAGAAACAGAGTAGATCTGAAAGAAAGCGTCGGTGTTAAAATAAGAAGAGGCACACTTCGTTGGTTTGGATATGTGGAAACAATGTAGCAAGAAAGAATTACGAAACAGGTATACAACGCAAAAGTGGAAGGATGTAGGAGCCGAGGAAGGCCAAGACTAACCTACCATGACCAAGTCGATCGTGTTCTATCAGAAGGTTACATCAGGAGTCTTAGAAACCGGCGAGCGTGCATGAATGAAAGAATGAAATGAACAATGAATGAGAGAAATGAATCTTAAAGAGTGAGATGTGTAAGTATCGTGCCACGTCGCGCTCGGTCCTCTCTGCCTACCCTGTAAGGGATTTACCGTGAAGTTATAGATAGATATATAGAAGTTAACGTTTCAATTACCTTTGGCTTGTTGTCGAATAAAATGTAATTAAACTCATAAATATTACAAATTACACAATGCGCATAATTTGGAGCAATTTGCGGTTAATAAAATAAACTTTAAAACTGAAACGGTTATACTAGTGTTCAGGAACACCGTTCCTATATGAAATCTATATGTTTGTTTGTGCGTTTGTCTGTGTGTGCGATTTTTCGAATATTCGAATTTAGACTTCAATTTCGGATTTATCATAAAAAAGTAGAATAGGAATGTTCAGGAACACCGTTCCTATCTCTTGAGGAACATGGTCAAAAGGGCCGACAAATTAAAAAAAAAATTGAATTGTTATATAATTGACGAGCCAGGTGTTCCTCTGGCAATGCAAGCTGGCGCATTTTCAACTGGTTTATAATTAAGATTATAAAATCTAAAGATGATGTGCTACTGTCAACGCTGGGGAAGTTCTCAGCTGTCACCCACGGTCAGTGACCTGTGAATGGCATTGTTCACTTCATTTTGTTTTTTGTAACGTGAAATCAAAATTAATTCAAAAGTATAAACTCAACTTGAAAACAAAAGTGTGTAATTTTTCATTTTTTATATTTTGATTCTATATTAGTATTAACTATGTGTCAGAATGCATATTTTGACACATAGTTAATACTAATATAATATTAATTATTCATTTTCATATATTTTACATTTGTTTTCAAAAAATGTTTACATACATTTTTATCAGACAGGTATCATACTTACTAATTCAAAATTTAATTAATAATTTATGTAACCTTTCTGGTTCTCTATGGTTGACTGGAAGAGATCCCAAATGGGATAAGTCTGCCATTGTACAGTAGATACTACTTTAACTAAACCATGTACTTATATATTGTTATGTTAGTTATTGTAGTTGACAACAAAGTTTTCTACAACACCAACAACTAATCCTTGCAGAATAAAATATCAAGTGACAATGACTTTATTTATTATTGGTTTAAAGGCGTAACTACTAGATTTATGAGAAAATGTATTAAGTAGACAACATAAAATGGATGAAAAAGGTAATACTTTCTAAAACTAATTACATTTTATTAACGCATACTGAGTAGGTGTCTTCAGTTATTGTTGGAGTTCTTTTAAAAAAATATTCGCATCTTTTGAACACTATTAAAAATATACATAATCCATAAAATTTAAATTATTTAAAAAGGAACGCTAAAAATGCTTTCTTAACTAAACCACAGCTACCCTCAAAAACCACAATGATTTCAAGTGGTAGAATAGATTTATGGTTGTCTATACTAAATTATTTTCAGACACCTATGTCAATTAAATTCATCAATACCATAAAATGGGGAAAGAAAACGAACTCAATATAATCCCCTCGAACTGGATATAAAAAGATAAAGATACAAATTCTTTATTTACCACTGAGCTCCCGTGGGCACTTAGTCACTTCATGATATTAACTTATTTTAAATTAATTTTGTCATCGAAAACTTCTGTATTGGCAGAAGTCACAATGGAAGCTTTTTATACATTTGGCTTTATGGGAGTTTAAAAATTATTGCATGTGAACTGGTTTAGAATGGCAGACAAAACACTATTTACATTGTCAACATTTTCGCACCGTCCAGCGCCTGTTATTAAAAATTAAAGAGGTATCATCGGCAAATAGTACTACATCCGCTATTTTCTGCTACACGGAGGGTTGACCGTTCACCTACACTAAAACTAAAAATGGACCCCAAATAAAATCCTATGGTACCCCAATATTAACTTGCTGCCTTTAGTCTTAGCATCATTTATGTTAACCGTCTGCATTCTGTTATTTAAATAAGATGAAATTATCTTATGGGCTTTGGCTTTAACTCTGTAGTAGTACAACTTTAGTAATAATGTCCTATTGTCGACAGTATAATACTGATGTATTTGAATTTCAGTGTAGGTACTACAAATTGCAGTGAGACCGCACATAAATGAACTCGCCAATAAGCTTAGTCAGGAGAATCATACCATTGACGCCTAGTAGCCATATACTACTGTTGTTGACTTATATTGAAACAATTTGCATCCACCAGAAATGACCCCTTCGCTATACTTATAATATTGTCGCTAGAGAATTACTTAGGGAATTGTTCAAAGAAATAAGTAGTTTTACATCTTAGTATAGTTATAAAACCGTATTGTCTGTATACATATCGTGATAATGCATATCAGGAAGTTCAAATCACAAAGGCTGTTCAATGTTTACGTTATGATTTTCATACACACTGTTATAAATAGTTGCACGCTACATATTAAGCACTCACTTTCCAGCAACCCTGAACGCTTATTACCGCGTGGTGGAACTAATAGTATATTATAAGTTTACCGTCAAAAGATTGTGTTGATAAGAATAATGGTAAAAATGTTAAATCCACAAAATATATTTGCTCTAGTTTTTATATGTTGTTCAATCACTACTCTACTAGCAGAAGAAAAAGAAGAATGGTTGGCGGTAATTACTATGCCTCGCACAGAAAGCCGTGCAAAATTGGGTAATGATTCCATAGATTTTACTCGATTACAACATCTGCTTGAAGAATGAAAATTATAATTCGATAATGCAATGTTCGATCGCCGTCCTGCCCGTATATATTTGAAATTGATTATTTATTTATAATGGAAAATGTGAGAAGAGTCAAAGTGGAAAAGTTTAGCAATGGTGCATTGTACTCGGTGGTAATAAACGATAACAAATCGAGCAAATCTCGCCTTGCTATCATTGAAGTTGTATTAACGCCAAAATTTATGTACGGCATTGAAACATGGGTATGGCGGTAGAAGCATGCAAGTACAGTGAACGCTGTAGAAATGAGAGCGCTGAGGAGTATGTACGGAGTAAAACTGATTGATCGAGTAAGAAATAGTACGAGACGAGAACTATGTTGAATGATAGATAATGTAGTGACAATAATTGAAAACACTATGTTGAAATGCTTTAGACATTTAGAAAAAACGAATGGCAAAAGTGTGAAGAGAAACAAAAATGAATGAAAATATTGGCAGGGGCTGCCTAGATCAAATTGGTGATGTGCTCATAAAGTACCAAATTAAAAGCACCAAAAAACCGAAGAGCAGACATCAAGAGGTTGATGAGTGCTAAAGAAGCGGGTGAAGTATTTTGAATCGGTGCACCTGGCGTTTCATAGTTTCTGCCTACCCCAATGGGAGTACAGGTGTGGTGATATGTATGTATGTTATAGACTAATCTCGAGCCTTCGAAAAACTATCGGTATTTAACAACATGTAATAATTAGTTTCTTTTTACATTGCAAATAGGCTTACTAAATGGCTCCAATTAAGACTTTAATGTGTTTTTCCACATTAGACTTCATCAACTTTAATTATTTTTATACCGTGAATGAAACACCGTGGGGTATTATTTTTTTTTAAACATACTTAAGAATTATAAAACTAGAAAGTTTTCCTATAACTGACAAAGTTGAAATATTATTCGCCAAGGTCACAAACTTGATATTATGGTCATTCGTAATACCTGCTAAGGCACACCTTCTATTTCTGACGCAACTTCTCATCATGAGATCTAAAATCTTGGTAGAGGCACTTAGCTATCAAATCGTTAACCGTTGCAATAATTGACATAACCATTACTAAATCAGACATGAATTTCATCAAAACCGTTACCGTTGTATCATATCATTCACGTATGGTGCGAATTCTACTGTATACTTCACTCAAGTATACATTACATATACATACATTTATTTATGCAGTAAATTATTTATTTATTTAATACTTTATTGACCACAATACAGTTGGTTCAAAAGGCGGACTTAATGCTAATTGCATTCTCTACCAGTCAACCATCGGGAGTGGAGAAAAAACGCGATTGCGGTTTTTATTAAAATTAAAATTAAATATTAATCGACCCATAAAGAATTTGTTCTTTATATTGTCACCTAACATAAATATAAGAATACATAAATAAATAACTACGATAATACATACACAAACAGAATAAAACATACAAGACCCTAGTAATACATACATATTTTCTCTATAAATAATATAATATATACTAATTATACAACACACATTGGCTGATTACTGCCTGGATAGACTCTCTAAAAGATAGGCACGTAACTTCTTTTTAAAAGTAAACTTGTTTGGGGAGTCTCTAATGGGTTCAGGCAACGCATTCCAGAGTCGTAAAGCTTGTAGAGTAAAGGAATTGGACATGAAGCCCGAACGGAAAAGTGGTATTAAGAGTAAATGGGAGTCATTTGATCGAAGTTGACGGTTATGAGAATCACGAAGGTACTGGAACTTACATTTCAAGTATTCAGGAGAATGGGGATTAAAAAGAATTGTAAAAAGTGTGCTAAGTAATCTTAAATGACGACGCTGACGAATGGGAAGCCATCCAATCTTTGACCGGTAGAACGAAATATGGTCATATTTCTGAAGACAGAAGATGAATCGGATAGCACTGTTGATGAGCCGGTCCAGCTTATTAAGAAGATCTTCGTGAAGATCAGGATAACACACATCACAATAATCAATTAGTGGAAAAATAAGGGATTGAACTAATGTGACCTTAGTTTCAATAGGGAGAAAGTTTCTGTATCGATTTAGAAAGCGCAATGTCGATATTACTTTACGACTAACTTCAGTCACTTGTGTGCTCCAGGTCAGAGTAGAGTCAAGATATAAGCCAAGATTTTTAACACTCTTACTGAACGGAATAACAGACTTATTGAATATAATGGACGACATAGAACTGATGTCAATTTTATCTATTTGCCTCGAGCTACCTAAGATAATAGCCTGGCACTTATTGGGATTCACCGGAATTCCAAAGTTATTTGACCAAGAATTTATTTGACACAAACTATCAATTAACCGAGAAATTCCCGTGTTCAGCATATCCGATGTCGTTTGCACATAAACCTGCAGATCATCTGCGTATAAATGATAAGAGCAACTCAACGAAAACGTAAGAAAATTTATAAAAATGGAAGACAATAGAGGAGATAAAATACCGCCCTGGGGAACCCCAGTTGACAGATCATTCCAATTTGATATGTCACGGCCCATGCGAACCGCTTGTTGTCGGCCCCGAAGATAATCTGAAAACCATTCCAATGCTGAGGATGAGAAGTTCATGTACTCTAGGATTGCAAGTAAGATGTCATCAAATTAGCAAAGTTCGCGTTTGCGTTGTGTTAACTAGCAATTATAAAGATGCGCAAGCTAAATAATTCATGAATACTCGATGGTATAAACTGTCTTCTTTTATTTGCAATTATAATCTAACCTGCTTTGCGTGCTTTAGTACCCCACCCACTACCGTTAATAGATGCAACATGCCGATGCTCCCATGGCCATCTGGAACAGAAACCGCATGCCCCCCACCGTCGTTGCTACGACTGGCCTGGTCGTCGCTGTCACGCGTGTTTTGCCTCTCCACGAGGCATCCTCGGGCACTGTAGACGTTAATGTTTAGAATAACATGCTACATGTGACGTATCATCTTTTATTTTCAGACGATGTCGTATCAGGATGGAATGAAAGTTCCTTGATGTATCCTGAAGAAATGTCTGCTTATGGGGACATCCTGTTAGGATTCCATGTAAGCAAGCGAGGTATTGTAATCCGTAAATGGCCCAGTGGTACAATTCCCTACATTATTGAAGACACTTATAGTAAGTTTCCAATATTTTTCTCTCTAGGTGTTATAATTTATAGTTTGATATTACAAAAATAACAACTTTATGCGCGATGTTACATTATCGGTCTCAGTTGTGAATGATAGATGACAGTTGTTGGCATAACATCTATTATCATAATGTACCCTACAAGCAATTTCAATATACTGATATCGGTCAATTCGCCGTGGAGTAGCGTAGCGTAGTATACTCGTACCAAAACTATCGTTATAGTTGTCGTAGATTTACGTTACGGTAAAAAAGTCGCTATTTCAGTAGTCGCAGTAAATGAGACCCGAGTGAATGCGGCTACTGCAGAATCAGCTCTCATATTCAATTTGTCATCCCTCCTGAGCTGGTAGTGGCAGATTGTTTATATCCATATCACTATGCCTATATCCAAAAGTATCTTAATACCGGTTGATGATGAATGGACTTCAATTCATACATTAAGAAAGCTGGATCAACCATTATTTTACATGCGGAGAGATATACTACCTCCAATTCCGATATATTTTACTTCCACTACAAACTCACACACCATCATGATTCTCCGGGTCGGTGAACATTTTCATTGTTACGGTCTTCATAGGTTTCAAAACGGACGTATCAAAATTTGCATGAGTGTCTTTACTAAGTCTATTGTGGAACTATTTCCATGTAGAAACTTTTTTTCATATTATAGTACCTCCACGTCAATACTGCTTCGTATGAGTCATATATTTGAGCTTGATTGAGCAAATCAAAAAAGATTGATTAATCTCCCGATTTGCAGATTTGGCAACAGAAGGCTGCTTAGGTCTTATGAGGACACGAGTACACTGATATGTTTATTTATATAAGATTCTGCATTTCATGGTCGATTCTCCCACATTGCTCTCGTTATTGGACTTTAAAACTAGATTTAGTTAATTAATTAATATAATGTATTTATTTATTAATTAATCTCGCGATTACCTCCGACAAACGTTTTCATTACTGATTTTTAAAAACAATACATCTTGTTTTAATCCATTGGTCCGTGTGTGTCGCCTCTACAATGAAATTTCTATAAATAATGGTCTTGCTATTTTCCACTTTACACATTCGCAATTCCAGTGTCTCTTAAAAAAGATCTTTTATTATACTTAAATTATTATAGTGTGAAAGATGAAGATTAGCTTACCATAATGGCGAAGAAATCACGTCCATTATAGTTCCTTAAATACAAATAATTTTTGACGAGCTCGGTGGCGCAGTGGTGAAACGCGTTGTTACGCTACTTTGACACCAACGCTCGTGGGTTCGATTCCCACACAGTACAAACATTTGTGTGCATGAACATGTCTGTTTGTCTTGGTCTGGGTATTTTCTATGTATAATAAGTATGTATTTACAAAAAAAAATGTATTTACGTATGTTCATCAGTTGTCTAGTAGCCATAACACAAGCTTCGCTTACTTTGGGGCTAGATGGCGCTGTGTATTTTGTCCGACAATATTTATTTATTTATTTATAAATAAAGTTAGCGCTGTGTATGTGTTCCCTCGCCTCAAATAAAGTGCAGCATACCACCCGGGAGTAGTACTACGAAAGTCTTATATTCCTATTAGTATATTTAATTCATAAAACTTCGTATAATAAATAAATGGATTATATTTTTATTATCAATGAATGTACCCGGCAGGTGATGCACAATATATCATGATTATTCATGCAATGTCCGTGATTCGACTTCAGACTTGCGTCAAGTTCGTTCCACATACTAACGAAAAGGATTATCTCTCTATAGAAAATACGAATGGTTGCAAGTCTTACTATGGACGATTTGGTAAGCAATATTTAGCTTATATTTGTTGTAGTATGTAAGTAGAAATTAAATGAAATGCTCGCTAATGACATCATTGAGGAGGCTTCATCGGAGTGGTCAAATCAAGTGTGACTTTCTGTGAACAGGGTTGCTTGGACTACAAAATTACATCAAAAGGTACATTCCTCGACGATAGTAAAATTAAAACGCTACAATTATATATACAAGAAATTCAACTCCGGCAACCAGTGATGACGTGAAACGATTTGTGTGGTGTTAGAGGAAATGCTTTTAAATTAATTATATCGTTTTTATCTAATAGAAAACAGGCAACAATCGTAACGAAAATTTGTCCAAAGTGGAAACTAGAAGAAGAATATTTATTAGAATTCAGAGAAGTAGTATACGGGGTACCACAAGGGAGTGTTTTGGGGCCTCTTTTATTTTTGGTCTACATAAATGATTTCCCCAAATCAATAAATTTCCCAATGGTTATATTTGCACACGGCCATTTTCTCTAAAAAAGACACGCTAAAACTACAAATTGACATAAATAAATCGTTATGTATACGTAAATAAAAGAATGTGCAGAAAACCAAATTATAATATTTAAAACTAAAAACAAAATAATTCATTTAATTGATGTAAGACATTTTGGAACTAAGATTGAAGAAGTAGAGAATACAAATTTTTAGGTTTGACAATAGATAACACTCTAAACTGGAAAGTCCACAAAGGAAATGTATGTGCACAACTAAGCAAGTTTTCATATGCCTTGCGTATGCTAGGTAAAGTAGTTGGCATACCAATAGAAATGAAGGCATATCTAGCTTACTTTACAGCAGTTCTTAGATAGTAAGATTTACTAGAAACCGGCGAGCGTTCATGAAAAGAGCAATGAATGTGAAAGAAGCGAGTGAGGTATGTAAGGATCGAGTCGCGTGGCGCTCGGTTCTCTCTGCCTACCCCGTAAGGGAGTTGGCGTGAAGTTACAGTTATAGTTCTTAGATAATAGTATATTTAGTGTGGCTCTTAGATACGGTGTAATCTTTTGGGGCAATTCAACGGACAAAGAACTAGCATTTAGAGCCCAAAAACAATGTGTACGAGCAGTTCATAAATTGCGACACGATGACAGTTGTAAGCCACACTTCATATCTCTTAAAATATTAACTTTACCAAGCCTTTACATATATGAAAGTGCAATATTCGTTCGGAAAAACATAGATCTGTATGAAAAGTTCAAAGGTGTTCGCATTTGCAACAGATGAACTAAACCTTCGTGCAGGATAGCCCTTTTCTCAAAGAGTATATTTAGTGTTGCTCCAGAAATTTATAATACTCGTAAATTGCCCAAATTGATTACTGAAAGTGAGACTATAATTAATTTCAAAACAAGATTGTTGGAGATGTTGGCGGAAAAAGCATACTACAGTGTAAAAGAGTTTCTCGGTGATAGGTTCTAAATTGTATGGTTTTCATCAGAATTTAATAACAAATGATTGTAAATTGACATTTATAAATATTAATCAAGTTGACATTATATAGATAAGTAATAATAATGTAATTATGTTGCATGCCGCAAGGCAGTTTATGGTCTAAGATCTGAACTTTGTTTGTTGTGACTTTTGTAACCCATAGACGCACCAAAGATATTGATTGATTGATTGATTGAAGAGACAAGGAGCGATTCCGGTAGAAAAGGAGGAGAAAAAGAAACCGAAGAAAGGGTGATCCGTTTCTAGAATACCACTACTTCACATTCTTACGTTTATATTCCACATCACTCATTGGTATGAAAGAATTGAAATATATTTTAAGTATGTACAGGCATTCCGTGTGAATAAAACAAATATATATTTTTGCTCAGTGTCGAAAAATTATTATTGGCTTTCAAATGTTAATAATTTACTTTATAATGGTATACAAGCTTTTAGACTTCCCAACAATTAATAAATAAATATTTTACAAAATTATCTAAAACATAATAAACAACTGCTAGGCTACTTGGAAAGTTACCAGATGACTTATGAACGCCAATATGATTCTCCCATTGTGTTAAGTTATACTTATTTAAATATATTTGAAGCATTTTTGCATTTGATCGGGATTTTATATGCAGATATTTAGCTTTCTCTCCTGGTAGACTACCAAAGACTATAGGCGATACATACCCTGATACATAAATGCTCAGCGCATTGCACCTGAATGCTAGCTTACAAAGCTGTGTCTTATTACCCAGTCTTTCTTCTGCATATCAATGACTAGCTTCATTTATTCATTCATATTCATTTTCATTCGTATATATATGCTATATTTCGCAAAGCGCAAACACGATTATTACCACCAGGGTAACATCTTTTGTTTTTGCAGAAATTAGTGCTTATCAATACTTGTATCTGGAGTTTAGAAATCCCCTAGACACGTCTCGAGTTAGAATAGACTCAGTGTGGTCCAACCAAATCTCATAAAAACGTTAGGCTTTCACCCTTGCGACTCCTAGTATAAAATGCGTAGAGTGTGTAGAATACCCATCTACTATATATCACGTAGTACTATCTATATAGCTACATCAATTAATTTTAGCTTCGGAAAAGCGAAAATTTTGATAAACAAAACAATACAAATTCAATACAAATAATACAACCTAAGTAGAAGGGGTAAAATTAGCATGATCGTATAAAATAATAAAAAAATGATCTATTCGATTGATCAGGAATACCTAAATGGTAATGGTCGATACGTAGAATACCCAAATATTTTTGTAGATATATACACGTTGTTAATTTTTCAGGCGGTCGTCAGGAGTTATATCTTCAAGCTCCAGCCTGTGTCACCAATATAAGAACCGTATATCATGAGTTGCTCCATGCTATTGGTTTGATCCACGAACATTGTCGTTCGTATCGCAGTACTTATGTTTCTCTCAGATGTAGAAATCTCGGAATACGACCAGAAAATATGACACGTACGTACAGGCACTCAATTCTTAAACCTATTTTTTTTATTGTTCAGGTCCTTCTACAAATAACAGTTTACCAATGAACTGTCCACCAAAAGCATCTACCTTCAAGATTCCTTGAATGATATGTCTAGTTGCACTTGCAAATAAGTCAAGTATTTTATTCAAAAAATATTACTTACTCATTTCATAAATATGTTTTATCATTGAAATACAGTGACAAAAATGTGAGGAATTATTTAATTTTCAAACTTTTCCTCAGTGATTCCCTCTAGTGTCTATACTATAAAATAAGAACGACTCTCTCCTAAAAAGTTAAACTTGAATTAATGTATGTATACATACATGTCCAGAACAGTATGCTGTTACATCTGTAACAGTAGTTGAAATAGACTAGGCACTCAGATTACTATTTCCATTATCTAATTCTACTTACTGCCACAGTTTTTCCAGCAATTTTAATTTAGCAATATAGGTATGTAGGTCCAGAAATTCAATGTTGACCGTACTAGTTATAATTCAAAAGAGTGCGGTATTAATGACAAGTATTTATGAATTATTCACAATGAGACATCTGCATCGGTAGAAATCACTTCAGTTTATTATATATAATAGAACAGTTTGTTATATATAATATAAACCCTATTTAATAATATATTTTCGCATATAAAATAATTAAGAACTATAGATAGTTATGGTCAGCGACATATCAAAAGGTAGATATGTTATGTTATACACCAACATTATTGTATTTTAAAATGGCGCAAGTAGTACTATATCTACGTACAGTTATTTATTGCGACACTTTGCTCTAACAAAGAGACAAATGATAGGGCATACCTGTCGTTAGAAAGAGATGAATATATATCTTAACACATTTATAGATTGTGGCGAAGTACGTATAGTCGCGATGCGAGAGCATGGCCAACTGAATGCGAGTTGGGCAATTACCTTACTTTCGTATTGCCATTACAGAGCGTGTACGACGTATATATAACTATAAATACATCTTAGGTTATAGTATCAATATGTCAACATTGATGAGCCTTATTAATAACACTGAGGTATTACAAGCTTTCACAGGTTTTGGCTGCTTCGCATCAAGTGGACCGTATGCTTGTATGCCTCCCTTTCAGCAGTACCATGTTTGCATACTAACAAGTAGATTGTTCACCTCGTCAGCACAGTATGCTCGGGATCTAAAGACCAGCTCCTAACACTAAAATAATTTGCTTAAATTCGGAAGAGATTTCGTAACAAAAAAATTATGATTTACATTTTTCAGTTGCTTACGCAAAAAGCGACCTATTCGTGGACGATTACAGCTTCGACCTGCCCTACGATTACCGTAGTGTCATGCATTATACTGAATATGCAGGTTCAAGGAACGGCAACAAAACTATTATACCTAAGGTACACATCTAATAATAAAAAAAATCCCTCGCCTACATGAACAGGTTGCATATGGCTTACGGATGTATTGATGATTATTATTATTTTCTCCTTCTTCTTCGTCGTCATCTTCTTCTTGATCTTTCATCTGCGGCTATCCTATATCACTTGGGATGCCTGCTAATACTTTTACACAACAAATATGATTTTGCGTTGTTTCAGTGTTTACATTGTACTAATTTTAGGTCATTTTTAATGTCTGGCTTATCATTAAAAAGGACTGACTACGGTTTATTATTTCTAATGGTGATTAATTGTATGTGTATTTTGTCAAAATCCTCACTTTTTAGGGTTCCGTACCAATGGAACGTACGTACAAATGGAAAAACGGAACCCTTATAGGATCACTTTGTTTTCCGTCTGTCTGCCTGTCAAGACACTTTTTCTCAGGAACGGGTGAAGCTATCAAGCTGAAATTAATATCAATACTCAGGTCTGCAATGAAAATATTAAAAATGAAAAAAATAAAAAATTAAAATTATTAAAACAGTGAAAAAATTAAACTTCTAAGTCAACACAATAAAAAGATACGGCTGTTTGTGCCTCGTTTATGTGCATATTTTGACACTTTCAAGGAAATCTAAACCTATATACTTACTTCGGGTACTTCCCGTTGACGTAGAATCATGAAATTTGGTAAGAAGCAATGTCATATAGCACAAGTAAAGGAAAAAATCTGGATACAGTAAATTTTTAGTTACATCCCAAAAAAATTGTTTTTCCAAAAATAATAAGAGAAAATATTTTTTATGGAACCCTCAGTGCGCGAGTCGGACTCGCACTTGACGGTTTTTTAATGCAACATCAGAAGGCATACAAGCATGAGTTCTACCTGATTAAAGTGCTTACCACCTGACATAAACGCTCGTAGGACATCCTCTGCTAACACGGCTACTCCTGAGCAGTTTACTGGTAACCACACTTACTTGTAGGAACACAACAACCCTACAGGGAATTGTTATTTGCCGGATCTCTGTAAAGTGGAGGCTTTTAAAACACCCAGATCAAGCAAACGGACATGTTCATGAAGACAAATGTTTGTCCTGTGTGAGAATCGAATCTATGAGCCATGATACTAATGCTAACCTGTCCGCCACCAGACTTGTCGAAATCAAGCACTAAGGATAGAGCTTATGAAATGACCAATGAGCTAAACTAACGATAATATATAAACTTCACGTACATAGTATAACTTCACGACAAATCCCTTGCGGGGTAGGCAGAGAGAATCGAGCGTTCAAAGCTTTAGCTCTTATAAGAGAGCTTATAAAAAATTGAAATAAGAATAGGAATAGAATCCCCATGTCACTTTTGCATTGTATATCTGCTTTCGTGACTCTTTTATCATTCTTTCTACATGTCCGAACCAACGGAGCATGCTTCTTCTTGTTTTAACACCAACGCTCTCTTTCAGGGCAAATCTCTTTCTAACATCATCATTGCGAATACGGTCTACAAGCGTTACGCCACAAATTTTGCACAACGCTCGCATTTCGACCGCGTTTATCTTACTTTCATATTCTCTCTGCCATACCCAGCTCTCGCTTCCATAAGGAAGCGTTGGCACCAGCACTGCATTGTGTATAGCGAGCTGTGCCTTCTGGCTCAATTTTTTACTGCCAAGAAGTTTTCCCAACGCTCCATTCACACTATTCCCAGCACTCACTCGTCTTTCCACATCAGCGGAGTACCTTCCATCTCATTCACTTGTTAAAAAACTATATTATTATTTGTTATTTTTCAAGGTAATAAAATAATGTAACGATTAAAGTTTATAAATCCCACATAACTTCTCCCTAGCGTTATCCCGTTTCCTAATCCATTGGGATCAGCGGGGTCCGTTACCTAAGCCTAAAGATTTAGCGAACATACTGATTTTAACATGGAGCGACTGCCTGTCTGACCTCCATATCCCAGTGGGAAAACCAGACCTTCCTCGGGTTAGGTCACCACGTCTATCGAAATATAATTTCTTGGACGTACGAGTGGGCACGATGTTTTCCATCACCGCCGAGCGAGTGATAATCACAAATATGTACATAAGAGAGGTAGGGCGTATCAAAGCAGCCCGTCTGGGGAAGTACCTCCACCTCACAGAAAACCGCAGCCAAATAACAACTCCCTAGAGGGTTGCTGTGTTCCTGCGTGTAAGTGAGGTCACCAGTAAGCTCCCAAAGAGTTGCTGTGTAAGTAGCAGAGGAGGCATCGCGCGAGTGATACTTATATTGCAAGCGTTAATAGGCTACGATACCCGCATTGCATCAGGTGGGCCGTATGCTTGTATGCCTCCCGACGTAGTATATAAAAAAAATATGTACATAAATCCGAAAACACGAATTTAGTGGTGCGTGCCAGGATTCAAACCTGGGACCTGTTGCTTAATAAATTCCACATAACGTGAAATATTTTCCAGGATGCCCATTGGATTGGCCGCATAGGTACGAAGGACCAACCTAGCGAAATTGATATCATAAGAATCAACAAAATGTATAACTGCGCTTCTGGAAGTAAGTACAAAATAGAATCTACATAGTTGATAAGTTTTCATATCTAATTTCCAATTAGAAAGAAAGAAGAATAATTATTATTTTATTACTTTCGAAATTTGGAATGGTTATCTATAAATTTATGGTGTACGTAAAATAACGCGAAAAAATACCGAGCAAAAATAAAAGATTTCGATTTTTTTTTATTATTATCATAAAAGTCACAGCGCCACCTACTGGGACTATAAAGTTTAGCCTACTATGTGTAGTGGGCTGCCGTGGCAAGTTCGCAGTCTCTTTTCTTTATCTAAGAGCTAAAAAAAATAACCAATATTTATGGTTATCAACACTTTGGGAATAGCAATTCTTGGCAGATCGTTTCTATAATGTAGTTATTCGATATAATATATAATGGTTGATTTTATAAAGCAGTGAAGCATAAGACATGGGAGCTCTATGGGGTCTTTGCGCGTGTCTTTCTAACCGAACACGCAGGTTATGCAACGTCGACCGCAGCCTGTCTATGGATTGGTTTATCTATTTCTCCGTGATTCGGAGGGCACGTTAAGCCGTCGGTCCCGGTTGTTGCCGATAGCTGACAGGCGTTAAGCTAAGTCAGTGGCCCACGGGCGGCTTGAAAACACTGGCCTCCGCCAACCCGCATTTCAGCAGCATGGTGGAGTATGCTCCAAACCCTTTCGGGGTCAAAGGAGATCCGTATCCCTGCAGTGATGAGTAAGGGTTGATGTGGTGACGTTGGTGGTGGAAATATAAGGTCGTCTCTTGTGTGCGTATTTTGTTTTTTGTTTGCCAAAACGATAGTTTTCAATTTCTCTAAATTTCTGCTTCAATTGAGTTTCAGAAACATGCACATAATAATGAAATAAAAATATAAATTGTATAAGACTAGTAAACAGTATTGTATTAATCAATCTATGCTACTTCATATGTATATCCACTTACACAAAATTATTAGTATATTTTCACGTCAGGTCGCTTGCGAGATAGGCAGAGAGAACCGAGCGCCATAAGACGCGGTCCTTTCCTACTTCACTCGCTTCTCTAACATCCATAGCTCTTTTCATGGTCGCTCACAAAATTATTCATTACAAAAAAGATATTCATAAAAATATTTAATAAAATAAACCATCAAAAGGAAATGGTCAAGTAACAGAAATAAATGATTTAAAAATATCCAAAGATTTAATAATAGAGTTTATGACAGACTCTCTTTAGTAAATATTCGATGATCATTACGTTATTCTATATATAATTATTTGATATGTTATTCACAATGATTTATGTTTTGAACAGTATTAATATCGTCTTTCTATTTACAGTATACAAGTCCTACCCTTATCAATACTCATAACCATGAAGCCTGGAGTAGTATAATCTATGCGTCACATGGCAGGACTTGCACCTACTACCCACAGTATAGAGTAGTTCTAAACAATCTAAACTAAATAATTGAAACACTTGAATACCTTTGTGACAGTTGATATTACACTGCGACTGCATACAAGTACAAATATACGACCATAGACTATTAAAATCTGTGTGTTAAATAGAGTGTCGAGTGTAGTACCAATGTGATCCTCTTAATTATAAATCTATCATAAACTTCAATGGAATGTCATCCAGTGAAGTTATAGAAGAAGTACAAAAACAAACTTCAATACATCTTTGACTTCTGACTGTTGTAGGTAGTTTGATTTTGTATATTGGTATCTTGCAATAAACATGATGTCCGCTAGACTCCGATGTTTCAATACGTTACCTATGGCGACAGCGATAGTTTCATATATATATAATATTTTATTTTGTCTGCTTTCATACGTTGAAAATTGTTCTATATGTTGGATTTTACGTATCAATTTCAATATGAGGCACGCGCGACCACCCTCGAAGTCAAGTCTGGAAGGCAGCTCAGTGACGCATGGAAGCGCTCCTAGTTAGTACCAAAATAGGAGTATGCAATTTAACCTAGCCCTGATCATCATCATAAGGAAAAGATAGAAGTAAAAGCCAGTTTATTGATTCAATTTGATAAGACCGAACGACTTTGGTGTTTACGAAATATTTCTTTCGAAAAGAAAATCGACCGCGATGACTCAATAATGTGGATATAATTTCTTTACGAGAAACCAAGAAGTTGGAAAATCAATTAAACAATATGTTACCACTTTGAAATTATTGGTGAATAGTTGCGAATTTATCATATTGTATGAGGAATCGATGATTTGATGATGATGATGATGACGCGACGCGGCCGTGTGGATTAGCTGGTGGTTTGATGCGGTCTATAGGGGAGCCTTGCGATCGGAACGGCTGGGAGTTCATCCTCATACACTGGAACCGCAATGGTCGCGTACTGTGTGGTTCCTGAGAAGTTTTCTACGGAGAACTATTAAGTTGTGGAATGAGCTCCCTGCCGAGGTTTTCCCTAAGGACTACAGTATGGGATTTTTCAAGAAAGGCGTGAAGAGGTTCTTACAGGGTCGGTAACGCAAGAGTGACACCCCTGGTGTTGCAAATGTCCATAGGCTACGGTAACTGCTAACCATCAGGCAGGCCGTATGCTTGTTTTCCACCTTAGCAGTATAAAAAAAAGAACCCGGCTCCTGTCCGGATATTACTATACAGTTATTTGTGTATCAAAATCGCGGCATTTTGCACAAACATATATACAGTGCTCAAATAAACAAATATTATGTTTATTGTTACAATTGAGTACCTATACACAATTTGTGTCAGTACTTCTTGTTAAATGTGACAATATTTGTAGTAGAAGGCACCGCTATTTCAAAATAAAAATACTGCGTTGCAACAACAGACTTTTGACAAAAAGAAGAAGATGCCTCGTAGAGGCATTGATTGGTTGTTGATTTACAATATTATAAAGCCCCTCTCCCATTGCAGCGCCCCTCGGGGTCCTTGATTGTTACTTAATTCATAAGCGAACACCTTTGTACACATTAAGGATGCATTAAATGATTGAATATTGAGTATTGAGAGGCGAAAAACGTGTCGTAGCGACGACTAGGCCAGTCATGGCAGCGACGGTGACGTGTGTATGCGGTTTCAGTTCCAGATGGCGGACAATCGCGAGAAAACCGCAGCAGTCGAGGCAACTTATTTTTTAATTATTATAGTAAACCTCTTTACAAAGAGCATTTTTAATGTGCATTTTGTAGATATTGAACAGAATTGAACACAAATTGTTATAGAGTCGTTTAGCTTAGCTGTATTATTTTACCTTGAAAGTTAAATTTCCCCCCATAGAATTGCCATGTTTAATAATTAAAGCTTCTTAATAATTATCAAATAACAAAAATATTTGCTAACAAGCTGGTTATGTTGTACTTTTTTTATTTTTTTGTAATCAATTATTGCATTGATTGAGTATCGCTCGAATATTGTGAGTTTATTAGTAACCTCACTCACTTGCATAACCACAACAACCCCCTAGGGAGTTGTTATTTCGTTGGAATTCATCTAACTATACCCAGATGGGCTACTTTGATGCATCTACTTATCTATCTACCTCTCTTAGAAACATCAAGACCAAGATTAACAGATATGACCATTCACACAAATATGTGTTTCTAAGAGCAACGTAAGTCATGATGTAAAAGATCGTAATCTTGAAATATGTCATTTTATAGAATACCTCAATTAAAAGCATTTTCAGAGCTTTACTTCTACAGACTACAACTACAGAGTTTTAAAAAGTTTAATAGTCTTTGCATCAGTCATCATCTACTTATTATTTCTGATATTCAACACAATCAATAATAAACATTTAATATTGCACGATGGCCGCTTCCTCAATAATCTAATAATGAAAGTCATTGAAATTAAACTATTTTTAACGGAAGTATCGCGTGTTTTATTTATTTTGTTGAAACCTGACGTTTCGAACGCTTTGCAGCGTCCGTGGTCGTAGGAAAGACTAAGGTGGTATTTGTCTTACATTAGTTATTCAATTATTACATCTACTGACATGGATGGATTAATTATATATGTTCCGATTTACACAAAAATCGCTCACAGTGTCCGAACATTTTTAGCAGATCTTTGGATTTGTGACTTGATTATTTTTAGGACTGGATCCATCCAATATGAAAATAAATAAAACACGCGATACTTCCGTTAAAAATAGTTTAATTTCAATGTGTAACAATCGCGAAAACCTAAGACAATACAATGAAAGTCATGTTAATACTGTGGAACTTCAGACATATGCTTGCCTTTTTTACCTTAGCGCGCGGCGTGCGTGGCGCTGGCACCGCGACTACAGCCCCCTGCGTCTCCGCCCGCCGCTACACCACTGTCTCTGGCGCAGGAGTCTTGCGTGCCGTCAGCTGTGCGCGTTAAAGGAAACGCAACAAGTACAGCGTCGTTAGCATATAAACAACAGATTACATTGAATGAATCACCGTACATAACTACGTATAGGCATATTGTTTATAAGAATCATGGCGTTAGAAAAGAGGTTGATGAAGGTTTTACGATAGTAGAAAAAAGAAGACGCAGTACATATAGGTATCGCAATGCTCGCGGTACGCTGCAGTCATCGAGCAAGATACAAGCAGCCGAGTCTTTCACGTATATATACCTACTCGTATCTCGTACCAAGAAACATGTAAAGGAAGATGATATAAAAGAATACATAAAAGACATGAAAGAGGATTGCTTCAGAATAGAAATATTAACCCAGACCAGAGAAACTAACTTTAACTCTTTTAAAATAACGGTTCCAGCTTTAAGAGTAAATTCATTTCTGCAGAAAGATTTTTGGCCTGAAGGCTTAGTTTTCAGGCGATACAGACAACAGCGCTCCTCCACGAAGAGCGATGCCGTGAAATCCAATAATTAAAATATGGATTTAAAAAATACAGACAACATAAAGAGTTATATCGTACAACTATAAATCAGTCAAACGCTCGGTGCAGCATGTGAGAGACCTATGTAAAAATGCTGACGTTGTGGCGCTTCAGGAAACCTAGCTTATGCAACATGACCTAGGTTTTATAAATGAAATCTACAGAGAGTTTGACTGTTGTACCAGGTCTGCTGTAGATACGTCAGCTGGCGTATTGCGTGGGAGGCCTTACGGCGGGACGGCACTATTATGGAGATCGAGCTTGTTTGATAAGGCGGAAATAGTGCAATGTGATACGGATAGAATAGTGGCAGTGCGGTTAGTACAAGAAAATCGTAGTTTACTGGTTTTTTTTGTGTATATGCCTACGGATTGTGAGGACAATCTGCCAGAGTTTACCCAGTGTCTTGCGAACATAAGTGCACTTATAGAAAACGTAGAAACCGAATGCGTTTTGATACTGGGTGACTTTAATGCCCATACTGGAACGCTTTTTGGAAATGAACTGGTGAATTACTGTGCTGAACAATCATTACTCTGCTTAGATTTGGACAGGCTCGAACCGAGCACATACACGTACGTAAGTGATGCCCACGGTACCTGCCGGTGGCTCGACCATTACATGGCGACCGTCGCTGCGGTTAGCTTGGTGACGGACGTGTACATGAAGTATGACTCATACTGGTCGGATCACTTTCCTCTAGTCATCAATTGTAATTTTAATTGTATTAGACGCAAAGAGACATTTAATGAGAATATTAATCATAGCATTAACAACCTTTGGGGTAATAGAAAAGCGGAACAAATAGTTTTATGTACTATTTACTGTAACGACAAGTTAAAGAATTTAATTACTAAATATCATAATATTGATACTGAGAACAATGTTAACGATTTATCATGCTTTAATAAGGTTTAATAAGGAATATATTAATAATTTGTACTGTGATATTATTGATACGTTAAGGGAGGCGGCAATCCATAGTTTTATTAATAAAAGCAATAAAAAACGGAAAGTAGTAGGGTGGAATTTTCACGTCAGGAGTGCACATGTTAAAGCTAGACAGAAATTTTTAGAATGTGTTCATTTCGGAAGGCCGCGATGTGGGTATTATAACTAACATATGACAGCCACGCGCAGAGAGTTTAAATCCGCGCTTAGGTACGTTCAATTAAATTATGAGAAAATTAAAGTGGATATGTTGGCACGTCATCGGGCTAGTGGTAACTTTGTAGATTTCTGGCGAGAAACAAAAAAGGTATACAATAGAATTGGCTTACCAGTTAGTGTGGAAGGAATGCAAGATAAGAAGGAAATTGCAAACCTGTTTCGAAATCATTTTAACGGTAAACTTTTCTCTGAAGAAGTTAGGTGCGTAATGAGCAGGTTGTTCGGGGACCGGTGACTAACTTCATATTAATTTCACCTTCTACGATAACAGATGTACTTAGAAATATGAAACGAGGTAAGTCTCCGGGCCATGACGGCCTTAGTATAGAGCATTTGCTGTATGCGGGTCGGCATGTCTGTTTGGTATTGTCGTGGCTTTTCAGCCTCTGCGTGAAGCATTGCTACTTACCTAATGACTTGATACGAACTTTAGTGGTTCCTATTATAAAAGATAAAACAGGCGATATCTCGAGTGTGGCCAACTATAGAACAATATCGTTAGCTACGGTGATGGCCGCTTGAGCGAGTTGTTCACTCTCACCTCACCGGTATTAACTATGATGACGGACAATTCGGTTTTCGTCCGCAGGTTTCGACTGATATGGCAATATTTGCTCTGAAGGAGGTTGTTCTGGTCACAACGATGAAAGACGAATGTATGGAGAAAGGCTTACTACTGAATGCGAAGAAAACAAAGATAATGGTATTTGAAAGAGAGACAACCAGAATGAACACTAGGATTACGGTTGATGATGTAGTGTTGGAACAAGTGGATGAGTTTGTATATCTTGGATGCGCTTTCAGCAGGGATGGAAGGTACACCGCAGATGTGGAAAGACGAGTGAGTGCTGGGAATAGTGTGAATGGAGCGTTGGGAAAACTTCTTGGCAGTAAAATCCTGAGCCAGAAGGCACAACTTACAGTTTTCAACCTGGGTTTAAAAGAAGAGAAGGAAACCGCTACCAAAAATAACTAAACAAACCTAATGATATTTTAATAACTGTTCAAAATGTCCTCCAGTTTTTTTCAAGACACAGTCTCTCCAAATTGATTTTTAAACTATGTTTCTCCAAATTGGTTTTTATTACAGATAATGTTTCACTGTCATTTTGCACTGTGTTAAAAGCGTCTATGATTTGCTCCGTGTACATTAGGCGTTTAATTTCCGCTCACCAATATAAGTCCGTAGATGTATGGTCCGTCGAGACCTTGGGGGCCAAGTTACTGAACCTATCCGCCGATCACCGAACACATTATCCAAAAAAGCACATAAGTACTTGAATGACTCCTATCCTTAATTTATTATGGCTGCCCAAACATTCACACTGAAGCATATCTGATGTGCATGCTCCTTTATTTTATGGGTACAACTCCCTAGCTTTCATACAAAATATCGGCTGACTCCGAATCGGCGAGCTGCTACTACGTGGGTGACGTTCAAAGTATCTACTCCACAATTTCCTCCTCAATGCGAATAGCCAATTTAGGTCGTCTTCTGCCGCGGGAATGGTTGGGAATCCTTAACTGGCAACGGTCTAGAAGCTTTTGATATGTATTTAAATTAAATTTGTACTTGGCGCGCCGGGATTTGGAATCCCACGCATGCGCAACGCCTGCATATGATCCGTCGCGGCATAAATTATTTTTCCCCCTTCTTCTCTCCAGCAAGAATGTAAAACCAAATCATATTCACCATACGATTATTCGCGTGACATTGTAACGTAAATGAGGGATGTGCGTAATTCGTCTAACTCAAGATACAGTAACGTAGTGACTGGCGGGAGGGTCCCTGATCTATTGCCAGACTTTTTAGGGAAATATAGGACTTTTCTTGAAGGCACCCATATCGTATTTATTCGAAAACCCCGCTGAGGGTAATGTATTCCACAATGTCACTGCACGTGTAGTTAGTAGATTGCCACTCATCAAGATGGTGAGGGTGAAATTTTAGTTTATGGCGAGTGGTACGATAGTGGAACACAGCGGCTGATATTAAATAGAACAGCTCCTTCGAACACTCTTCATGATTCAATTTGTACAGTACACAAAGAGAAGCAACAACTCTTCGTGTACAAAGCAAGTCCAGACGAACGAAGATCCCTGGGTCGCCGACGATTCAAACTGCTCTACGTTGTATGCGATCAAATGGAGTAAGTAAATATTGTGGCGCGCCGGCCCAAAGATGTGAACAGTATTCCATGTGAGACCGGACCTGGGCCTTATAAAGTAGAAGACGATGTTGAGCTGTAAAGTATCGTCTAGCCCTATTGATCACACTAATCTTCTTGGATGCCAACTTAGCTTTGCTCACCAGATGACCGCGAAACTGTACATCGCTCGAAATGACGACACCCAGGATACCGATGCTAGGCGTAATGCTGAGGGATATACCTTCTAATGGAGCAGCTACGATAAATGGAGTCTTTTTCGTGGTAAATGCACACACTTGTGTCTTTAGGGGATTAAATTGAACTAAATTCAGTCTACCCCAATCTGAGACCTTTCTAATGTTTCATTTTCAGACGCAAGCTGTGATTGGCACTTATTGACGCAATCCCGAGAGATATTGGCTTGACCAGTGCATCGTGAGTCCATCGTACTGCGTGCATAGCAATGAATGTTGCACACTTGCAAAAAGTCATTGACGCAGAAGGTACCGAGTAGGAGACAACACACAGCCTTGCGGTACGCTAGCGTTCATGGGCAGTGAATCCGAGCACGCATTGTCAACTACGACCTTAATGCTGTCCCCAGTGAGAAAACTGGCAACTTATGCACAAAGTTTTTCAGGTAGCCTAAAACAAGGCAGGTAAAAAATATAAAACGGAAAATGTAAAACTTTGTAAAAAATGTAAACTAAAAATGTTATGTTGCTGTTTCGACTTGAATGAAAATTAGCTTAAAGATTGAAGTCTTTGTTGTTAATTTTGAATATTTGAACAAATTGAGTCATGGACATTTTTACCTAAGTTTTTAATTTTATTCTGCGTTTATCCAAAAATATTAAAAAGAAATATGTAAAAAATTAAATTACTTAAGCCATAAAATACAAAAGTACAAAAATCTAAATGTGAAAAAATAAGATCAAGTAAAAAGAAATGAAAAGATTGAAACCCCCTAAAAATAAAATAAAGTACACAAAACTAAAAAACAATATAAATAAAATGTAAAAATAAAAAAATATATATGAGAATAAAAATAGGTATATGTATAAAAATATAAAATTTGAAAAATATAAATAGTAGTTAGAAAAAAAACTACTTATGTCCTGTTTAAAGATACATTTACTCTACGTTTATGACAAAAAGGTTTAAAAAATTAATATCCACCTGTGCGAAGCCGGGATGGGCCGCTAGTAAATATATATATTACAACATAATCTTTACCGTGAAGCAAACCTTGTCGAATATTTTAGCAATTTTTCCTCGCACTTTCAATTAGCTCTGAACAGTTAATAGCATACGGAGTTTCTGCGTGTAACGTATACTTGTTTAATTTAATTATTTCGTTTATTTTATCCCCTATTCTGGTCTACTCCAAAATGAAACTTTCAATTGCACTAGTATTTTCATTTTATTCTACCATTGCTTGGTCGGTAAGAGACAATGCTGGTACCACAGCTGTTTCTCACCTTGGACTCAAAGATCGTGAATGCGTGGATAACAGTAAGTAAGAGTTTAAGATTAGCCAATTGTCAGCGTGCAAACTGGCTTGTTTTTAACTTTTTGTGATTTCCAATTGTTAACTTGTATGTGGTCTTCTCTAAAGTATTCTCCTAGTCTGAAGTGGTAACGAAGAGCTTGATCCCTTAGAATATTTGACTATTTTAATAGGGACAGAAATTCAAATTTTACAGTACCATTTGGAAACGTTCTAAAATTTATATTTTGTAGTTTATTGTAAATGTAATGAACATATTAACCTCACATTTCTAAAAAAGTAGCTCGGTATAAAACCATTCACAGAGAACCTCTTTATATGCAATGGTTCACTGAAATCAAAATTAACAGAAACACTGTAAATATAGCTGTCAGTTTTGTCTACTATCCATCTTGAAATTTTAGAAAGAAGGCAGTGGATTCGAATTCTTATAAATATTTATTTTGACAAAATTCACGAATTTCCAATCACTTTTCAGCCAACGAAGCGTCAAGTTCAAATGAAACAGATCCAACAAGTCCTGAGGAAAGGGGGGATTATCTTGAAGGGGATATACTTACAGCGAATAGTCATAGCAGGCTAGGATATAAGGCTAAATCCGGTATCTGGTCCAATGCTACAATTCCATACATCATTGAAAGTGATACATTTAGTAAGTTTATCTATAGTAAACATGCCTCCTAGAATTAAAGTATTTTAAAAATTATGTTAATATGAAATCTATATTTACTTTGTAAACTCATTTATTTCATCACAAACTTGTTGTCATCACACAATCATCATTTCCTTCCTCTTAAATATAAAAATGGAGGCGTTCATGTTTGTCCCTTGTGGAAATGTTTCAGTGTATCTTTAAATTAGCCCAGCAGGTAATCCTGTGAAATTTTGATAGGGATATAAAATTATTGTAGTTCTATATCACAGAGAAAACTAACACGGAATTCACCTAAAGTACAACAGGCTCGAGTACAATACAATTCTACTCTAATATAGTAGAATTTATATCTTATATAGTAGAGTTTACTACGATCTAAATAATGGTAAAAACATAGAGACATTTACAACATTATTCACTAGCGCATTGCCGCTTCAAAGAAATTTTGATATTAGACGCAGCTGTGGTATTTATAACTTCATATAGTTGAATTTTATAGTATTTTGCCTGCATCTTCTCAGCACACAATATCGAACTTTGTTACGTGATCAGTATGGGGTTTTTTTGATTGAGTGTTGTTTCTAATTATAATGTGGCGAATTTAAAAGTACTGCGAAATACTTGCAACCGGTAGGGGCAATGGACATGCACAAGTAGCATGGCAATCTTTTAAAAGATTGATTTTAAGTTATATCCAATCGCACACTCATGATAAAAAAGAAAACATGATGTTTGAGATCTGAGCACAAAGTATGTAATGCGGTTTTATGTGGTTTAAGCGTCCATCTTGTGTGTATTTTGATGACTTGACTAGACCAGACTGTGAGTTTATAGGCGACCATCCCCATAGATGGAATAACCAGTTTTGGAACACGAGACAGCTGTGAGATAAGTTTAGTAAAGAACAGCAATCGCATTTTATATGACTGTTATGAAATGAAACTGACGTACAGAATAGCTAATTACATCACTGGCTATTGGTAAGTGTTATGTGGGTATTATTTAGTATTAAGAGTAGGGTAGAATTTATAAGTTACGGGTACTGTGTTCAGTCGAGAATAAATCGTTGATACAGACGCACGCACATCTTCTTACTGCTCCCCCGTTCCCTACCCACGTACATTACAGTAAGGCTTTTTAAAAAACTATAATTTTATTACTTATCTTTATTAAAATATCCTAATACTAATGTTGCTAGGTATTACTTATATAATAATGTTGAGCGATTTCAACGTCTTGTTGCTACCGCGATTGGAGCGTCACAAGCACTTCACTTTTCTCTCACGACACTTCACTCGTGCACTGTCAGCATTTTCCTTTAATCGATTGCTACATCGAACGGTAACAATCGATGTTGTCGCAATAATGCCGTGGTATATTTGTGATGTTGGAGGGTTATAACCCGTAACACCTCCCCTCCTAGACGCGCAACTATTTGGCGATGTCTAGCGCAAATGTTGCGGCTCTCCGATTCTGTATGGCATCATCGGCATTTGAGTAGTTCACACTTGTTGATAACTCGATGTCAGTTGGGATAGCCGTTTTTCTCGTCGACGGCAGTAGTACCAAATGGTGAGGACGGCTGCACTCGATATCACAACCATGTAGGTAGGTATTATCGTATGGTAGATAATTGAGAAATATATATAAATAGCTCACTACCAATTCCCATATATATATATATATATATATATATATATATATATATATATATATATATATATTACCTATCTGTACACCACCACAGCTAAACCAGCAACCGTCGGTTGCATCTTATGTAACAGAGAGCAGTGTTTAAAAATATCATAATGTTAGTAGTTTTTTTCTGCACTCAAGAAAAGTTTTTAACATTTCTGTTTCGAATGATATTATTAAAAATTTAATTTTAAAATTAATTAGTTATTTTTTTGCAATTGAAACAACCTATGTTACTTCTAAGATTAAGACTTTAGTATAGATAAGTATATACATATACCATACGCCATCCGTTTTCTCCCGAACTTAGTTGACACACCATGCCGTATGCATGGATAACGAAACTTGGCTGCAAGTAAATATTATTTGGTATTAAAAGACTAACGTCTGAATAATATGATTTTTAGTAAAGGTTAGTTCTATAAAGAACCTACCTGTACACACCAACAAGAGAAAACCGAGTTTTATTTACTCGTACTTTCCAGTGTCTTATGGCAGAGTGAAAAACGTGTAGGTATAGTTTTTACTTACATTTAATAAAGAAGGGTTTCCGCCCGCCACGCCAGCAAACCGTATAACCCGCACTGTAATGTGGGGAAAGACACCGCACTTTTGTTCTTTACGCTGTTCGTTCAGCGGCTTCTCATTTTTTTACCACATTGCGTACTGTGTGGTTCCAGCCAAGTTTTCTTCCGAGAACTCTCAAGTTTTGGAATGAACTCCCAGCCGAGGTTTTTCGAAGGGATTACAGCATGGAGTTCTTCAAGAAAGGCGAGAAGAGGTTTTTACAGGGTCGGCAACGCATGAGTGACACGCCTGGTGTTGCAAATGTCCATACTACGGTAACTGCTTACCATCAGGCAGACCGTACGCTTGATTGTCGCCATAGTGGTATAAAAAAAAAGAAACCAGCAATGTGAGCATGCAAGAAATTATGATTTGTTCTGAACGGTATGAAACTCAAACGCGCTTAACCTCAGTGCGGCGTAATACTAATATAAATATTTTCTTGGCAGCTTCAAAGCAAAGCGACCTAATTGTTGAAGCTATGACGATCATCGAAAAGTGGACATGTATCAGGTTTATTCCACGTAGTGTCGAAAGGGATTTCATCGTGATAGAAAACGTTAGAAGAAAGAGTTGCGCTTCTTTTGTTGGACGTATTGGTAAGAGATATACAATTATTAGCTTATTTCTGTGTCCATATTGGCGAAAGAGTTCCCGTTGCCGAGATATTAATTAATCCTCTCCAGATTATCATTGAGCTTCTATTCAGCTGTTTAGTTGTAAAAAGATAATAAACAGAGAGACAGACATAATTTGAGAAACGTTTTAACTACCTACGACTAAGGATTTGGCGAAGATAATGATTTATGCATGAAGTGACTTTAGAATGCCTACAGCTCATAATAAATACAGCTCATGTGGAAAGTATGTACGTATGTATGTATGTGCACAGATTGATTGGATAATCGACATACTTCATAAAATATGTAATACCTCTTTTGGTGACTTTCCTATTCATATTTTTAAGGTTAGACTTCACAACGGCGGTGGAATATTGTTGCGACATTTGGTTGTCAAGGTAGCAAAAACTGCCGGTGGAAGCTACAATCCTATCAGAGTAACCCATCAAAATATTTCGAATAGATCGAGTGCATTATCTCTCGTGGAATGGCGACATTCTTAGTTTCGAAACTACTCGCTATTGGGTTGTGTATCTAGAGATTATGTGTGGAGTAATAGATTCGATACTAAGGATCATTTGGTAACAGACTTGTAAGTGTTCATAGGATTTAGTAGCCGCCTTACATCAGGCTGGCGGTAGGCTACTTCGATGTCATACTAAGTTATCTTTTGTTATCAGGTGGACTACAGATGGTTTATCTCGAGGCTCCAATGTGTTTTGAGAAACTAGGTATAGTGCTTCACGAGCTGCTCCATACCATCGGTTTACTACACGAGCATAATCGTCCCGATCGCGATCAGTATGTTACGGTCAATTACGACAATATGGTGACAGGTAATTCCTCAAATATTACTGGTTTACAATCATTTTTAGGGTTCCGTACCCAAAGGGTAAAACGGAACCCTATTACTGAGACTTCGCTGTCCGTCCGTCCGTCCGTCCGTCCGTCCGTCCGTCCGTCCGTCCGTCCGTCCGTCTGTCACCAGGCTGTATCTCACGAACCGTGATAGTTAGACAGTTGAAATTTTCACAGATGATGTATTTCTGTTGCCGCTATAACAACAAATACTAAAATATAGAATAACATAAATATTTAAGGGGGCTCCCATACAACAAACGTGATTTTTTTGCCATTTTTATAGATAGTGGTACGGAACCCTTCGTGCGCGAGTCCGACTCGCACTTGACCGATTTTTAGGGTTCCGTACCCAAAGGGTAAATCGGAACCCTATTACTGAGGCTCCGCTGTCCGTCCGTCCGTCCGTCCGTCAGTCCGTCCGTCTGTCACCAGGCTGTATCTTATAAACCGTGATAGTTAGACAGTTGAAATTTTCACAGATGATGTATTTCTGTTGCCGCTATAACAACAAATACTAAAAAATCGAATAAAATAAATATTTAAGGGGGCTCCCATACAACAAACGTGATTTTTTTGCTCATTTTTGCTGGATATTGGTAACGGCAACAGGTAGACGCTTGAAATATTCACAGAATATTTAGTTATATTTACTTTAAGAATAAATAATTAAATTAAAATAAAACAAATATTTAAGGGGGCTCCCATACAACAAACGTGTTTTTTTTGCCGTTTTTATAGATAATGGTACGGAACCCTTCGTGCGCGAGCCGTGGTCGCACGTAGACTTCCTGCGACCACGGACGCTGCAAAGCGTTCGAAACGTGAGGTTCAACAAAATAAATAAAATACGCGATATTTCCGTTAAAAATTGTTTAATTCAATGTATAACAATCGCGATACTTAGGTAATTTTCATAAATTCAATCATTGCATAAAATGTGTTTTAGTGTAGGCATTCACACAGAACCCTATATCGAGCCAACACAGAATATGTTGATTGTATATAGATACGCTCGATAAATGTCAAAGTCAAAGTCAAAATCTTTTTATTCCGTAAAAATGGCTACATTTGTTTGGAATTGTCACAATTTTTTCCCCTACCGTGCAGTTCATTACTAGGTGAGCACTGATAAAAATACTGCCAAAAAACTCAGGCATCCCTCTTTTGGTATCCAAACAAATTTACATAATTTATTAATTACATTATAATTGGATCGACTCATGTAATGTAACTAGATAAGCTTCGTTTTTAGATATAAGAACTTAGCATAGGTAAGACTCGCTTATTGTAAAATTATTATTAGTATTGTAATACTCGTTATAAATCGCGTATTAAATATCACTTGTTAGGACGACTTATTAAAGATGTAACTTACTAAACAGAAGTTCTACTTATAATTTCAATCATAAGTCCTATAGACGTAACAGTGGTAAATGAAAAACTCCCCCAGAAGGGTTGCTTTGATGCGTCCTACGTCTCTTAGATGATTGATGATAGCACAAGACTTTTGAACCGCCAACAAGATATATATAAACTACCTAAGATATATATATATATATATATATATATATATAGATAGATATAGATATACATACATACATATACATACATACATTGTTAATAGCATCATACAATCTAGCTGATTGTACTGCTTACAGGCAAATTTCTTTAAGGTTGTTCTTGTCAGCATCATGTCTCATGTTGAACAGCCACATCAGTTTACGCATTTACTATTACACCTAGGTATTTCGGGTTGCTAACTAAGCTGATTTTATAACATGTACAGCCAATTAATGTAGTGTTGCAAGTGTGAATTTAAGTACAAAAATTTGGGTCGGGTTGCGAGTTTAGCAGTGAGCAAACGATATACATACAGTTAGTTTTTGTCGTGTAAAGAGTTAATGTGTTCAAACGTGACCAGTCAGAACCCGTTATATACGTTTTCCCATACATTTCGCGGTCATATACGACCACCCGGGTTTCGAAGGGTTAAGAGGGGGCATAAAGCTAAGTGGCGCCCTCATTTTCTTTTTATGCAAATTTATTATATTTTTTTTCGATTTAAACTAACATAATGTTTATTTATCATTAAAATATAATACATAATAAAACTAAAACTAAATTACATTTAAAATTTAATAAATCTAAAATAATAATTATTTTTATTAATAACGCTGAATTTAAGGCCAATCCCAAAAAACGCTGACAATATAGGTAGTATCATATTTTTGTTTTCTTGAAACATATCTTGAATTTATTATCTATGTACAAGTATCCAAAATTTTAATTATTGATTATAATTATGACTTAATGTACATAAATAATAAAAACAGAATATGTCTCTGGAAAAGAAACAAATATGGTTCTTCAGTGCCTTTTTTGAGCGTTTTTTTTTTTGGAACTGGTCTTAAATTCAGTGTTATTAATAAAAACAAAATTAGGGCGCCACTTAGCGTTATGCCCCTTCTTAACCAAGTAGTTATTATGGCGACCCCACATTCTGTCGCCTACGTACAGCAAGCAGCAGGAAAAAAGGGTCCAAATCAAAATGCATCAAGCGACAAAAAGTAGCTTCGATTTGCATGAACCCCAAAACTATATATAACTCAATATGCAATAAATTAGTGCGATATTTGTTATACTATCTTAATATTGTTATAGAGGCTAATTTATTATTCATAAGTTGTAATGCCTACCATAAGCGTGTTTGTCCCGATGATTGCCAATCTTACGGGTTGCCATTCTGGCTTGAAAACGTACCGATATGCGAGTTAAGGCATTCCCGGAGGCTATGAGCACTGACCCGTCCCCGTCGGCGCGAGTTTATGTGCATGCGGCGGTGGAAGCCAACACGTGCCTATAAATCGGCTTATCATAAAGTAGTGGTCCATTACAAGAACGGGACCTCTATAGTCTCTTATATTCATCCTATTATTTAGACGTATATTTTCTTTACCGCAAGTTACTAAACTAATCTACCTCAATTTTTCAGATAGAAAACATTTCTATCGGAAACATTCAAATAGAATCGTAGATGATTTTGGCGTACCCTACGATTACAATAGCATCATGCATTATTCCCGGCGAACGTGCTCAAAAAATGGTCACAAAACTATTACACCTAAGGTAATGTAGTGTTTGTTTAAGACAGTCAAAAAGCATAGAACAATGCAATTCAGCTTATTAGAATATAAAATATTTAATCGTTTAATTTTAGAACTTAAACTCGTATTCCACGATGACTAACCAGCTTTAATGAAGAGATTACGGTTAAATCAGCAGCAATAATTAGTTGCTAAACAAGAACTGTACTACACTAATATTATGTCTTAAGTCTAAGTTTCATGCAGCATATGCATAGTGAAATTTAATATAACTGTAGTTTAAGGGACAAAGTAGTTAGTCAATTGGGATTGCACATTCACAACCTTTCTCCTTTACTATCACTGGCGAAATGCTAGGAAAAGAATATACAAAAAAACGGGTTGCACTCCGGGAGTGCCGGCAGAAGTATCTATCTATCTATCTATAACTTCACGCCAAATCCCTTGCGGGGTAGGCAGAGAGAACCGAGCGCCACGTGACTCGATCCTTACATATCTCACTCGCTTCTTTAACATTCATTGCTCTTCTCATGCACGCTCGCCGATTTCTAGGGCTCCTGACATCATCTTCTGATAGAACACGACCAATTTGGTCATGGTAGGTAAGTCTTGGCCTTCCCCGGCTCCTACATCCTTCCACTTTTGCATTGTATATCTGCTTCGTCATTCTTTCATCTTGCATTCTTTCTACATGCCCGAACCATCGGAGCATGCCTCTTCTTATTTTAACACCGACGCTTTCTTTCAGACCAACTCTATTTCTGACATCATCATTGCGAATACGGTCTACAAACCTTACGCCACAAATTTTGCGCAGCGCCCGCATTTCAACCGCGTTTATTCTACTTTCATGCTCTTTCTGCTATACCCAGCTCTCGCTTCCATAAGTTAGCGTTGGGACCAACACTGCATTGTGTATAGCGAGTTGTGCCTTCTGGCTCAGGTTAAAACTGCCAAGAAGTTTTCCCAACGCTCCATTCACACTATTCCCAGCACTCACTCGTCTTTCCACATCTGCGGTGTACCTTCCATCCCTGCTGAAAGCGTATCCAAGATATACAAACTCATCCACTTATTCCAACACTTCATCGTCAATCGTAATCCTTACATTAGTTCTGGATTCTTCTCTTTCAAATACCATTATCTTTGTTTTCTTCGCATTCAGTAGTAAGTCTTTCTCCATACATTCGTCTTTCATCGTTGTGACCAGTGTTTGCAGTTTAGATGGTGTATCTGCTAATAGCACGGCATCGTCTGCATACAGCACACAGTTCACCACTATCCCCATGCGCAATCCCACATTCGTTGACCTTATTCTCTGCAGACAACTATCGAGATACAGGATAAACAGCCTAGCAGATAGCATGCAACCCTGTTTGACACCAATTTTGACATCAAACCAGGGTGACATGCCACCGTCTATCCGCACATATGCTAAGCAATCCTTGTAAGTGAACTGCACAGCACGGAGCAGTGAACCGTCAATCCCATATCTCGGCAATATGTCCCACAGTTCCTTTCGCACAACCCTATCAAAGGCTTTCTCAAAATCCACAAAACCGTAGAAAACCTTCCGGTCTATGGCCAGGTGCTTCTCTACGATATTGCGGAGCGAGAAAACTTGATCCGTACGTCGTACGTTAAACCAAATAGCGATGTTGATAAACTACGTTGAACGAAACGCGTATGCGCCAAGAATTCATGGCACTTACAAAGTTTTGGTCGCGAGAAAGTAATGCCCTATGAACCATCTAGCGCTTCATGTTTTAATTGTTTAATTAGAGGAAACTAATGTTTTAGCGCTGCAGCGAACTTAAGTTCTAATTATCACCAAAATCTTACGGTCAGGGTCACGTGTCCTGACGCGAGTTTAACATTTTTTACTCATCCCAAAAAGTGCACAACGCCGCTAAAGAAGTTTTCACTTCAAAAATATAAATGTTTTTTATATATTTATTCATTACGACTACTAAATTAATAACTATTTTAATAACCCTAGTAGTCATAGACACTTACAATATCAGGAGCATCACTCGTGCGTTGTCGAGCCGTATGATATATTTCGATAATACTTATCTTAACTCTCACATAAACTTATCAATTTGTTCAAAAGTAGACAGGGGGTAAAAACTGGTGATACTTGTATAAAATACTGGATCCCTGCTCTAGGTACTTTCTGCCCATTTACAGTCACTGTCCTCATGTCGGTTTAGATACTATGGATATGTTGATAACCTTGAATTTATTTTTGGGGGTCATGTGCCAGAAGCGTGCTCGTTCGCGACCCCTGCCAATCAGTCGATTGCAATTCTGGACCAAGAGCGCACCGACGTGCGGATTAGGGCGTCCCCCGTAGGCGACGCGCACCGATCCGCCCCCGTCGGTGCGAATACAGCTGCATGCGGCGGTGGGGGCCGCCACCCACCACGCAGCGCCAATTCCGGCGGGACGAGGGGAGCCGAGTGCCGCATAGGCACGTGGAATGTGAGAGATGGATTGAAAGATAAGACGAATGAACTGATAGACGTAATGAATGATAGACGTTTGGATGCTTTATGTGTGACAGAGACTAAGCGCAAGGGGAGCGACACCGATGATCTGCCCGGTGGTATGATGGCCCTATGGTCTGGGGTAGACCGTGACGATCATGCCAGTGCTGGTGTAGGTGTCGTACTCTCCTCTCGCTTAGCCACTGGTGTAAGAGATTACTGTTTGGTAGGGCCTAGACTTCTCTGGGTTCGTATTAAACTGGGCATCACGCGAGTATTTTTGGTTGCAGCATACGCTCCCGTAAGCTCAGCGTGTGCTCAAGAACTGGAGAAGTTTTGGGAGTCTGTGAGGGATGTTCTGGACTTAGTTGAAGGGAACGAAAGAGTGATTATGTGTGGAGACTTGAATGGATGGGTTGGATTGGACCAAGCGATACAGCTATGAAGCTGTTCTTGGTCCGTATGGAGATAAGAGAGTGAACGAAGCAGGTAAGTCTATACTAGATTTATGTATGGAACGAGGCCTCCTCGTGTCGAATACTTTATTTCATCATAAGGATATTCACACGTATACATGGAGAAGGAATGATCAAAAAAGTGTGATTGATTTGATTTTAATAGATAGACGTCTCCGAAATGTTTTAATGGATACAAGAGCCTTTAGAGGCCCCACTCTTGAGACGGACCACTACCTGGTGGTAAGCCGGTTTGTGGGCCTTTTTAGGAAGTGGAGGCACTGGCGAGTGCGTATCCCTTTCGGAGATCATGAAAGGATAATGAGCGAAAAATTGCAAGATGAAAGTGTAAGGAGAATGTATGTGCATCTGGTAAGTGAGAGACTTGCAAATGCAAGCCTCTCCGACTCAGATGTGGATGATTGTTGGAAAGTTTTGAAAGAAAGTATGGTGGATAGTGCAAAAGAAGCTTGTGGATGCGCAAAGAGACGTAAAACAGCGAAAGGAGATGCCTGGTGGGATGCGGAGGTTGAATCCTCCGTAGCAAGAAAGAGGAAAGCGTGGCTGGATTACGTATCATCTTTGCCTTTAAATGAAAATATGAGAGAAAAGAAGAAAGAAATGTACCGTCTATGCAAGAATGAAACCAAGGCTTTAGTGAAAGAGAAGCGTGAAAGACAAATTATGAATGAGGAAGAGAGGCTGACGAAAAACTTCGAGGCAAATACCAAACTCTTTTGGAGAGAGGTAAAGAAATCTCGGAGTGGTTCGTCGGCATCCAGAATGGATAAGATAAAGTCTAAAGCTGGTGTCATTCTTGCCAACACTCAGGAGGTGTTAGAACGGTGGAGTGAATATTTTGAGGAAATGTATGAGTATGCCTCGGACGCTGGCAATGAGAGTGAGTCGGATACTTACTCCACGTTGACAGCGTCCGACGAAGGCATAACTATGGATGAGATCGAATGGTCGATACGAAGCTTGAAAAATGGAAAATCAGCGGGAATTGATCTGATCACAGCTGAGATGATCAAATTAGGTGGCACTTACGTCCGGGACGCCTTCTGGTACCTATGCAACCTATGCTGGAGAACTGGAAGGGTCCCAATGGACTGGAGACGCGCAGTCATCGTGCCCTTGTATAAAGGCAAGGGATCACGCATGGACTGCGCCAACTATAGGGCCATCAGTTTGATCAGCTTAGCAGCAAAAGTATATGGAAAGGTGATTGAAAGGAGAATGAGGGTGAAATCCGATGAAATGCTGTGGGACGCACAAGGAGGTTTCCGAAATGGAAGGGGATGTACGGATCAAGTTTTCTCGCTCCGCAATATCGTAGAGAAGCATCTGGCCATAGACCGGAAGGTTTTCTGCGGTTTTGTGGATCTTGAGAAAGCCTTTGATAGGGTTGTGCGAAAGGAACTGTGGGACATATTGCCGAGATATGGGATTGACGGTTCACTGCTCCGTGCTGTGCAGTCCACTTACAAGGATTGCTCAGCATGTGTGCGGATAGACGGTGGCATGTCACCCTGGTTTGATGTCAAAATTGGTGTTAAACAGGGTTGCATGCTATCTGCTAGGCTGTTTATCCTGTATCTCGATAGTTATGTGCAGAGAATAAGGTCAACGAATGTGGGATTGCGCATGGGTGACCAAGTGGTGAACTGTCTGCTGTATGCAGACGATGCCGTGCTATTAGCAGATACACCATCTAAACTGCAAACACTGGTCACAGCGATGAAAGACGACTGTATGGAGAAAGGCTTACTACTGAATGCGAAGAAAACAAAGATAATGGTATTTGAAAGAGAAGAATCCAGAACTAATGTAAGGATTACGATTGATGATGAAGTGTTGGAACAAGTGAATGAGTTTGTATATCTTGGATGCGCTTTCAGCAGGGATGGAAGGTACACCGCAGATGTGGAAAGACGAGTGAGTGCTGGGAATAGTGTGAATGGAGCGTTGGGAAAACTTCTTGGCAGTAAAATCCTGAGCCAGAAGGCACAACTCGCTATACACAATGCAGTGTTGGTCCCAACGCTAACTTATGGAAGCGAGAGCTGGGTATGGCAGAAAGAGCATGAAAGTAGAATAAACGCGGTTGAAATGCGAGCGCTGCGCAAAATTTGTGGCGTAAGGCTCGTAGACCGTATTCGCAATGATGATGTTAGAAATAGAGTTGGTCTGAAAGAGAGCGTCGGTGTTAAAATAAGAAGAGGCATGCTCCGATGGTTCGGGCATGTAGAAAGAATGCAAGATGAAAGAATGACGAAGCAGATATACAATGCAAAAGTGGAAGGATGTAGGAGCCGGGGAAGGCCAAGACTTACCTACCATGACCAAATTGGTCATGTTCTATCAGAAGGTGATGTCAGGAGCCCTAGAAACCGGCGTGTGTGCATGAGAAGAGCAATGAATGTTAAAGAAGCGAGTGAGATATGTAAGGATCGAGTCACGTGGCGCTCGGTTCTCTCTGCCTACCCCGCAAGGGATTTGGCGTGAAGTTATAGATAGATAGATAGAGAATTTATTTTCCGTTGAAATTTAGGTTTTGAAAAATAGGTTGAATTTTTATTTGAATTTGTGCTCATTTCTTTGTACAATACAGAAGATGATGAAATTTTTTTTGGGGATAAAGAACGAAACTTAGATTGAAGATTATTCTATCACGCATTACCCAGTAATTCAATTAAGATTTAGCGTTATCGTGCAAATAACTACTAGTATCTACGCGCCCAAGGCATTCACGCTCTTCTCAGTTATTTAATTGTCGTCCACAGTCAACCTTCTCTTCTTTACCACAGGGCATAGGCATGCACAACATGATCAAAATGAGATATATAAAACTGTGAGACGTATTTGAATCAATCGCGGCAAGGCACCAACAATCCTCTCCGCGATATTCCGTCTCCTGCGCTACTAGCAATTGGCACGGTCGATATATCCTGCCATATCGCTTCGCCTATTTCTCTGGATTCTGGCTCACTAACAAGAGCAGACTCTGTTGGTGGTGTTAATAGCACATGGTGTTCGGTAGTAGAGAAACAGACTGTGGTTTATTCGATTCTCAATTTCGTCTAATCGATTAGGATCCAAACATGAGCTAGTTCATTCAAGTCACCATGGTGTCGATTGCATGAATTGTTTAAGTGTCTATGAGAGCTACGTGTAGATAATTATAACTGCTCCTCCTTTCTTAGAGAAGGTAGTTTCGTTATATCTATGATTGAGGTATTCATTTTCAAAGTAAATATTTTATCTAAAGATGATCTTTAAAACTAACCTTCACTTATTTTAAATAAGTAAAAATCACATTTTATTTTTTTTCTAGGTTAGTGGTGTCAAAATAGGCCAGAGAAATGGAATGAGCGAAAGAGATGCTATTACAATCAATAGAATGTACGAGTGCACTAATACTACACTAGTACTCACTAGCACAGAAAACTCTTCAAGAGTACTACCACGTATTAAAAAAACCGTAAATTGCGGAATTCTGTAAATAATCAATACTACCAAGCTTTAAAAAATCTCATATTACCGAGTTACTATATAAAAAGTCAATTGAATGTACGAGTGCACTAATACAATGGCTAACCTCACTAGTACACAAATATTTTGAAGACGACCAAGCTTTAAAAAATATCAAATTGTGGAATTCAGAATTTCAGATGAATTAAATATGAATAAAAAATATTAAAAAATATTGTTACTACCACTCCAGCTTCTATTTCCTCATTGACGATATCACGTTTTTCAGAAGAAACTAATTGGAATATTTCCTTAATATTACCACCACTATGACTCTTTATCGGTAAAAGATATGTCACACAGACATTGCGCGGGAGAAAATATTTAATAAAATAAACCATCAAAAGGAAATGGTCAAGTAACAGAAATAAATGATTTAAAAATATCCAAAGATTTAATAATAGAGTTTATGACAGAATCTCTTTCGCTCCACTGATACTAGTGTACGCAGGGTCGACGCAGCCACCAGGGAGAGTCTACAGACAGCGTGGCGACGCGCGGGGCCAGCAGACAGCGAGCCGGCGCGCGCCAAACACAGCTTAGCCTAACCTGCTAACCTGTACAGATGAGTTCTAGAAATTAAGTCCTGCGATTCGATTTGTACTGCTGTCGCGACAGTTTTAGAACGACAGAAAATAGTGACGAATTTCAAGCAGTGATTCTGGAGAATAGCTGTGTCTTCAACATTGTATTAAGAATAGGCGCTAATTAGATCTACGTGTATCTATGTTAAGGTTTAATCATTTTGTGCTTTAGGATGTATTACCGTGTCTTTCTCCAGCAAGTGGTGAACGCGATCGCGAGTAAATAGTAAATAACATTCGCCTATGCCTAAATTTGTGGCATAGTTGCAAAATTAAAATCTTGTCTTGTTTGGTAACTCCTGTGTAAGCGAGACTGTATAACCGCATTTATCCAGCCTTGCTGAGGCGATGGGCCTGGTGCTGTATGAGCGGAGAACCTGTACATCGGGGAACCTATTTATATGCGCTTTAGCGGAGGTGGAGTACCTTTAAAATAAAAAAGTGATGGTACGCTGGTCACCTGAGTACTTAACTTACACAAAATTATTAGTATATTTTCACGTCAGCTCGCTTGCGAGATAGGCAGAGAGAACCGAGCGCCATAAGACGCGGTCCTTACCTACTTCACTCGCTTCTCTAACAGTCATAGCTTTTTGCATGGACGCTCGCCGGTTCCTGGGGCTCTTGACATCACACAAAACTATTAATTACAAAAAAGAAATTCATAAAAATATTTAATAAAATAAACCATCAAAAGGAAATGGTCAAGTAACAGAAATAAATGATTTAAAAATATTCAAAGATTTAATAATAGAGTTTATGACAGAATCTCTTTAGTAAATATTCTATGATCATTACGTTATTCTATATATAATTATTTGATATGTTATTCAAACGATTTATGTTTTGAACAGTATTAATATCATCTTTCTGTTTACAGTATACAAGTCCTATCCTTATCAATACTCATAACCATGAAGCCTGGAGTAGTATAATCTATGCGTCACATAGCAAGACTCGCAGCTACTACCCGCATGAATACCTTTGTGACAGTTGATATTACACTGCGACTGCATACAAGTGCAAATATACGACCATAGACTATTAAAATCTGTGTGTTAAATAGAAATATATCGAGTGTAGTACCAATGTGGTCCTCTTAATTATAAATCTATCATAAACTTTGATAGAATAGAATGTCATCCAGTTAAGTTCTATAAAAAAGTACAAAAACAAACTTCAATACATCTTTGACTGCTGACTGTTGTAGGTAGTTTGATAAATTTGTATATTGGTATCTTGCAATAAACATGATGTCCGCTAGACTCCGATGTTTCAATACGTTACCTATGGCGGCAGCGAAAGTCATATAAATATAATGTTTAGTTTTGCTTGCTTTCATACGTAGAAAGTTGTTTTATATGTTACACTTTCATTATGGGGCAAGCGCGACCACCGTCGAAGTAGGTAAATCTGGAAGGCAGTTCAGTGACGCATGGAATTGCTCCTAGTTAGTACCAAAATAGGAGTAGGTAATTTAACCTAGTCCTGATCTGAGGTGCATAAGAAAGATAAGTAAAAGCCAGTTTATTGGTTCAATTTGATAAGACCGAACGACTTTGGTGTTTACGAAATATTTCTTTCGAAAAGGAAATCGACCGCGATGACTCAATAATGTGGATATAATTCCTTAACGACACACCAAGAAGTGGGAAAATCAATTAAACAATATGTTACCGCTTTAAAATTATTGGCGAAGAGTTGCGAATTTGAGATATTGTATGAGGAACTGATGATTTGACGCGACGCGCGACGCGACTCGGCCGTGTGGTTTAGCTGGTGGTTTGATGCGGTCTATAGGGGAGCCTTGCGATCGGTGCGGCTGCCATTACATCGAACGGCTGGGAGCTCATCCTCATACACTGGAACAGCAATGGTCGCGTACTGTGTGGTTCCTGAGAAGTTTTCTACCGAGAACTATAAGTTGTGGATGAGCTCCCTGCCGAGGTTTTCCCTAGGGACTACAGTATGGGGTTTTTCAAGAAAGGCGTGAAGTGGTTCTTACAGGGTCGGCAACGCAAGAGTGACACCCTGGTTTTGCAAATGTCCATAGGCTACGGTAACTGCTAACCATCAGGCAGGCCGTATGCTTGTTTGCCACCTTAGTGGTATAAAAAAAAAGAACTCGGCTCCTGTCCGGATATTACTATACAGTTATTTGTGTATCAAAATCGCGGCATTTTGCACAAACACACAGTGCCCAAATAAATAAATATTATGTTTATTTTTACAATTGAATATACACAATTTGTGTCAGTACTTCTTGTTAAATGTGACAATATTTGTAGTAGAAGGCACTGCTATTTTAAAATAAAAATACTGAGTTGCAACAACAGACTATTGTCAAAAGAAGAAGATGCCTCGTAGAGAGGCGAAACACGTGTCGTAGAGACGACTAGGGCAGTCATGGCAGCAACGGTGACGTGTGTATGCGGTTTGAGTTCCAGGTGGCGGACAATCGCAAGAAAACCGCAGCAGCCGAAGCAAAGACTAACGGAGCCGCCATGGCACCGACGGCATAGCGCATCTACTGACACTAGTGGGTGGCTGTTGGCTGGCGCTAGTTCGCATGAACAGCAGTTCAATGCTTATCGTTATATTTTATTATTGACATATCATAGGTATCAAAGTTAGCGAAGCTTGTGTTATGGGTACTAGACAATTGATATATATACGTAAATATATATTTTTATGTAGTGTACTTCTTATACTCGTACATATAAAATAGCCTGCCAATACAAACAGATATGTTCACGCGTACAACTGTACATCCTGTGTGAGTCTCGAACCTCCGAGCGTTGGTGCCAAAGTAGCGTAACAGCGCGTTTCACCACTGCACCACCGAGCTCGTCACGTCGTACATAAGCAACAGTAGAATAGTAAAGCAGAGGAGTTAGTGACGTTTTCATTAATCGAATTGGTGCACCTCATGCGTCGTACTATATCATCGACAACTGGGACCTTTCAGAGAGCAAGGTGCTCGAAAGATCCTAAGCAGGCCGGCAGTGAAGGCTGCTCTCTCGACGCCGTCCTCGTTGATCGACTGCTCCTCCTAGGATGAAAAGCTAGACAATATAAAGACATTAGATAATAACAATTACATGCCAGGGTTACGTCACAGTACCTGACATTTTTTTATAAAGACGACACATACGGACTACAGGATTAAAGAAGGAGGTGTTATTTGTGTGTACTTGCAACACAAAAGTGTTGCGGTTGGTATCACGAGAGCGAAATTTGGATTTAAAATTTAATAGCGAGAGCAATGACGGCGAATCTATGTTATTATTGACGATTTTACAGGGATAAAGGCATAAGAGGCAAGTTAGCGTCTCACTCCGACTCTATAACTTAAAAGTGTTAATTTTTTTTTTTGTACTGCCAGCTGTCTTCTTTGATCATATTGACGTTAGTACTTTCCTCAAGGATATGGCTTTACTAAAACGGGAGATGACATGCTTGAAAGAGAGGCCGACGAAAAATGAGCGTTCCGCTGTCGTGTCTTCGGATATTGACTCGATCAAGAAAGAGATTGAGGACGTCAAAAAAATTTTAGCTGAGTTTCAAGAAGCCCAAAAGGTTTACAGACATGACGACCTATTTCTTAAGTCTTATCATAATGATAACAATGCAAGAAATGTATATACTACTTTTACGAATGCAAAAGCGGGTACTTGTGAACTCAATAACAATGCCCTGCGCACCGTATAATGACTGGTTTGAGTGAGATGAGCCGCGGCGACGGGCAGCGGGGGGCGCGCGGCGTGCGTGGCGCTGGCACGGACTGGTGCGACGTGGGGGGAGACGCCCCGCGACTACAGCCCCCTGCGTCTCCGCCCGCCGCTACACCACTGTCTCTGGCGCAGGAGCCTTGCGTGCCGTCAGCTGTGCGCGTTAAAGGAAACGCAACAAGTACAGCGTCGTTAGCCCATAAACAACAGATTACATTGAATGAATCACCGTGCATAACTACGTATAGGAATATTGTTTATAAGAATCATGGCGTTAGAAAAGAGATTGATGAAGGTTTTACGATAGTAGAAAAAATAGGACGCATTACATATAGGTATCGCAATGCTCGCGGTATGCTGCAGTCATCGAGCAAGCTACAAGCAGCCGAGTCTTTCACGTATATATACCTACGAGTATCTCGTACCAAGAAACATGTAAAGGAAGATGATATAAAAGAATACATAAAAGACATGAAAGAGGATTGCTTCAGAATAGAAATGTTAACCCAGACCAGAGAAACTAACTTTAACTCTTTTAAAATAACGGTTCCAGCTTTAAGAGTAAATTCATTTCTGCAGAAAGATTTTTGGCCTGAAGGCTTAGTTTTCAGGCGATACAGACAACAGCGCTCCTCCACGAAGAGCGATGCCGTGAAATCCAATAATTAAAATATGGATTTAAAAAATACAGGCAACATAAGAGTTATATCGTACAACTGTAAATCGGTCAAGCGCTCGGTGCAGCATGTGAGAGACCTATGTAAAAATGCTGACGTTGTGGCGCTTCAGGAAACCTGGCTTATGCCACATGACCTAGGTTTTATAAATGAAATCTACAGAGTTTGACTGTTGTACCAGGTCTGCTGTAGATACGTCAGCTGGCGTATTGCGTGGGAGGCCTTACGGTGGACGGCACTATTATGGAGATCGAGCTTGTTTGATAAGGCGGAGATAGTGCAATGTGATACGGATAGAATAGTGGCAGTGCGGTTAGTACAAGAAAATCGTAGTTTACTGGTTTTTTCTGTATATGCCTAGGGGAGAGTGAGGACAATCTGCCAGAGTTTATCCAGTGTCTAGCGAACATAAGTGCACTTATCGAAAACGTAGAAACCGAATGCGTTTTGATACTGGGTGACTTAAATGCCCGTCCTGGAACGCTTTTTGGAAATGAACTGGTGAATTTTTGTGGTCGATACGAAGCTTGAAAAATGGAAAATCAGCGGGAATTGATCGGATCACAGCTGAGATGATCAAATTAGGTGGCACTTACGTCCGGGACGCCTTCTGGTACTTATGCAATCTATGCTGGAGAACTGGAAGGGTCCCAATGGACTGGAGACGCGCAGTCATCATGCCCTTGTATAAAGGCAAGGGGTCACGCATGGACTGCGCCAGCTATAGGGCCATCAGTTTGATCAGCTTAGCAGCAAAAGTATATGGAAAGGTGATTGAAAGGAGAATGAGGGTGAAATCGGATGAAATGCTGTGGGACGCACAAGGAGGTTTCCGAAATGGAAGGGGATGTACGGATCAAGTTTTCTCGCTCCGCAATATCGTAGAGAAGCATCTGGCCATAGACCAGAAGGTTTTCTGCGGTTTTGTGGATCTTGAGAAAGCCTTTGATAGGGTTGTGCGAAAGGAACTGTGGGACATATTGCCGAGATATGGGATTTACGGTTCACTGCTCCGTGCTGTGCAGTCCACTTACAAGGATTGCTCAGCGTGTGTGCGGATAGATGGTGGCATGTTATCCTGGTTTGATGTCAGAACTGGTGTCAAACAGGGTTGCATGCTATCTGCTAGGCTGTTTATCCTGTATCTCGATAGTTGTCTGCAGAGAATAAGGTCAACGAATGTGGGATTGCGCATGGGTGACCTAGTGGTCTGGAGCAGTGTCCCATGTGGTCTCGGCAGCGCCACGATCTGGTGTCCGCGCTAGGAAGCGCGGACCTCTCGCTCCCGAGCGTGGTCCGCTCCATGCTCGGGAGTGACAGTGCCTGGCAGGCGATGGCCTCCTTCTGTGAGACGGTCATGTCCCAGAAGGAGGCCTCGGAGCGGGACAGGGAGGACGATCCCTTGGCTGTTCCGCTCCGGAGACGGCGGACGGGAGTGCGGCGTAGGCGCTACGCGCACCTACTGCCGCCTCCCTAATCTGTGGGATTAGGGGTCAGGATGGGAACCTGGCCCCATAATGGTCCCGCCGCCGGAGGGGCTGTCCCAATTTGCCGGGATGGCCCCTAGAGAGAAGAAGTCCGGCCCCTTTTGAGGGGCTGGCCAGTCGCAGTGTTGCCCTGTTGCTGACAGATCCGGGGCACCACACCAACGCGGCCGATGGCATTTCGCGGGGTCGTTTAGTGGGTATACCGTCGGACAGCCGACGGGGAGTCCCACACTACCACCGGAGGCCACCCAGGCACCGGTGGTGTGCGTAACGCATTTTTCCCCGCGTCACAAAAAAAAAAAAAAAAATGGGTGACCTAGTGGTGAACTGTCTGCTGTATGCAGACGATGCCGTGCTATTAGGAGATACGCCATCTGAACTGCAAACACTGGTCACAACGATGAAAGACGACTGTATGGAGAAAGGCTTACTACTGAATGCGAAGAAAACAAAGATAATGGTATTTGAAAGAGAAGAATCCAGAACTAATGTAAGGATTACGATTGATGATGAAGTGTTGGAACAAGTGGATGAGTTTGTATATCTTGGATGCGCTTTCAGCAGGGATGGAAGGTACACCGCAAATGTGGAAAGACGAGTGAGTGCTGGGAATAGTGTGAATGGAGCGTTGGGAAAACTTCTTGGCAGTAAAATCCTGAGCCAGAAGGCACAACTCGCTATACACAATGCAGTGTTGATCCCAACGCTAACTTATGGAAGCGAGAGCTGGGTATGGCAGAAAGAGCATGAAAGTAGAATAAACGCGGTCGAAATGCGAGCGCTGCGCAAAATTTGTGGCGTAAGGCTTGTAGACCGTATTCGCAATGATGATGTTAGAAACAGAGTTGGTCTGAAAGAGAGCGTCGGTGTTAAAATAAGAAGAGGCATGCTCCGATGGTTCGGACATGTAGAAAGAATGCAAGATGAAAGCATGACGAAGCAGATATACAATGCTAAAGTGGAAGGATGTAGGAGCCGGGGAAGGCCAAGACTGACCTACCATGACCAAGTTGGTCGTGGTCTATCAGAAGGTGATGTCAGGAGCCCTAGAAACCAGCGAGCGTGCATGAGAAGAGCAATGAATGTTAAAGAAGCGAGTGAGATATGTAAGGATCGAGTCACGTGGCGCTCGGTTCTCTCTGCGTACCCCGCAAGGGATTTGGCGTGAAGTTATAGATAGAACTGGTGAATTACTGTGCTGAACAATCATTACTCTGCTTAGATTTAGACAGGCTCGAACCGAGCACATACACGTACGTAAGTGATGCCCACGGTACCTGCCGGTGGCTCGATCATTGCGTGGCGACCGTCGCTGCGGTTAGCTTGGTGACGGACGTGTACGTGAAGTATGACTCATACTGGTGGGATCACTTTCCCACCAAAGAAAGAAAGACGCAAAGAGACATTTAATGAGAATATTAATCATAGCATTAAATACCTTTGGGGTAATAGAGAAGCGGAACAAATAGATTTATATACTATTTACTGTAACGACGAGTTAAAGAATTTAATTACTAAATATCATATTATTGAGACTGAGAACAATGTTAACGATTTATCATGCTTTAATAGGTTTAATAAGGAATATATTGATAATTTGTACTGTGATATTATTGGTACGTTAAGGGAGGCGGAAATCCATAGTTTTATTAATAAAAACAATAAAAAACGGAAAGTAGTAGGGTGGAATTTTCACGTCAGGAGTGCACATGTTAAAACGAGACAGAAATTTTTAGGATGGGTTCATTTCGGAAGGCCGCGATCTGGGTATTAACATATGACAGCCTCGCGCAGAGTTTAAATCCGCGCTTAGGTACGTTCAATTAAATTATGAGACAATTAAATTGGATATGTTGACACGTCATCGGTCTAGTGGTAACTTTGTAGATTTCTGGCGAGAAACAAAAAAGTTATACAATAGAATTAGCTTACCAGTTAGTGTGGAAGGAATGCAAGATAAGAAGGAAATTGCAAACCTGTTTCGAAATCATTTTAACGGTAAACTTTTCTCTGAAGAAGTTAGGTGCAGTAATGAGCAGGTTGTTCGGGGACCGGTGACTAACTTCATATTAATTTCACCTTCAACGATAACAGATGTACTTAGAAATATGAAACAAGGTAAGTCTCCGGGCCATGACGGACTTAGTATAGAGCATTTGCTGTATGCGGGTCGGCATGTCTGTTTGATATTGTCGTGGCTTTTCAGCCTCTGCGTGAAGCATTGCTACTTACCTAATGACATGATACGAACTTTAGTGTTTCCTATTATAAAAGATAAACAGGCGATATCTCGAGTGTGGCCAACTATAGAACAATATCGTTAGCTACGGTGATAGCCAAGGTGCTTGAGCGAGTTGTTCACTCTCACTTCACCGGCATTAACTATGATGACGGACAATTCGGTTTTCGTCCGCAGGTTTCGACTGATATGGCAATATTTGCTCTGAAGCAGGTTGTTAGGTACTATAAGCAGCAAAGCACTACCGTTTACGCTTGTTTTCTAGACCTTAGCCATGCCTTCAATACACTTAGTCACAAATTACTGTGGCAGAAACTACACCACTCATGTGTCCCAGATGAGATGGTTGGTCTTCTTGGGTACTGGTACCAAAATCATACCAGTAATGTCAAGTGGGGCTCCGAAATGTCGGATAGCTACCGTCTCTTTTGTGGAGTGAGACAAGGCGGGCTCACCTCTCCCGATCTGTTTAACATCTATGTGAATGACTTGCTCGTGGAGCTGAGCAGATCTCCTGTGGGGCTCCGACTGGATGACAGATGTCCACAGCCTGAGTTACGCAGATGACATGGTGCTCCTCAGCCCTTCGATCAAAGGCTTGCGAAAACTTATAGCTATTTGTGAAAAGTACGCTAAAGAGCATAATTTGGTGTACAACACAAAGAAAACTGAGATGGTGATCTTCAGATCGGGAAAGGGACCGGAATACATACCTGAGGTACATATTTGTAAATACTGAAGACAGGTACTAGCAAAAAAGTAAACGTGTATAACATTTCAGGCGTATTTAATGAATTAGATCTATTTACAGTAGTATTTAAGTTACGAATGAGGTTTGCAAGGATCGAGTCATGTGGCGCTCTATTCTCTCCGCCTGTCCCGCAAGGGATTTGGCGTGAAGTTATAGATAGGTTAAAGTTACTTACAGTTTTCAACCTGGGTTTAAAAGAAGAGAAGGAAACCGCTACCAAAAATAACTAAACAAACCTAATGATATTTTAATAACTGTTCAAAGTGTCCTCCGGTTTTTTTCAAGGCACAGTCTCTCCAAATTGATTTTTAAACTATGTTTCTCCAAATTGGTTTTTAAACCAGATAATGTTTCTTTGTCATTTTGCACTGTGTTAAAAGCGTCTATGATTTGCTCCGTGTACATTAGGCGTTTCATTTCCGCTCACAAATATAAGTCCATAGATGTATGGTCCGTCGAGACCTTGGGGGCCAAGTTACTGAACCTATCCGCCGATCACCGAACACATTATCTAAAAAAGCACATAAGTACTTGAATGACTTCGATCCTTAATTTATTATGGCTGCCCAAACATTCACACTGAAGCATATCTGATGTGCATGCTCCTTTATTTTATGGGTACAACTCCCTAGCTTTCATACAAAATATCGGCTGACTTCGAATCGGCGAGCTGCTACTACGTGGTACGTGCTACGTGGGTGACGTTCAAAGTATCTACTCCATAATTTCCTCCTCAATGCGAATAGCCAATTTAGGTCGTCTTCTGCCGCGGGAATGGTTGGGAATCCTTAACTGGCAACGGTCTAGAAGCTTTTGATATGTATTTAAATTAAATTTGTACTTGGCACGCCAGGATTTGGAATCCCACGCATGCGCAACGCCTGCATATGATCCGGCGCGGCATAGATTATTTTTCTCCCAAGTTCTCTCCAGCAAGAATGTAAAACCTAATCATATTCACCATATGATTATTCGCGTGACATTGTAGCGTAAATGAGGGATGTGCGTAATTCGTCTAACTCAAGATACAGTAACGTAGTGACTGGCGGGAGGTTCCCTGATCTATTGCCAGTCTTTTTAGGGAAACATAGGTTTTTTCTTGAAGACACCCATATCGTATTTGTTCGGAAACCCCGCTGAGGGTAATGTATTCCACAATGTCACCGCACTTGTAGTTAGTAGATTGCCACTCATCAAGATGGTGAGGGTGAAATTTTAGTTTATGGCGAGTGGTACGATAGTGGAACACAGCGGCTGATATTAAATAGAACAGCTCCTTCGAACACTCTCCATGATACAATTTGTACAATACACAAAGAGAAGCAACAACTCTTCGTGTACAAAGCCAGTCCAGACGAACGGAGATCCCTGGGTCGCCGACGATTCGAACTGCTCTACGTTGTATGCGATCAAATGGAGTAAGCAAATATTGTGGCGCGCCGGCCCAAAGATGTGAACAGTATTCCTTGTGAGACCGGACCTGGGCCTTATAAAGTTGAAGACGATGTGGAGCTGTAAAGTATCGTTTAGCCCTATTGATCACACTAATCTTCTTGGACGCTAACTTAGCTTTGCTCTCCAGATGACCGCGAAACTGTACATCGCTCGAAATGACGACACCCAGGATACCGATGCTAGGCGTAATGCTGAGGGATATACCTTCTAATGGAGGAGCTACGATAGATGGGGTCTTTTTCGCGGTAAATGCACACACTTGTGTCTTTAGGGGATTAAATTGAACTAAATTCAGTCTACCCCAATCTGAGACCTTTCTAATGATGTTTCAATTTCAGACGCAAGCTGTGATTGGCACTTATTGACGCAATCTCGACAGATACTGGCTTGACCAGTGCATCGTGAGTCCATCATACTGCGTGCATAGCAATGAATGTTGCGCACTTGCAAAAAGTCATTGACATGCAGAAGGTACCAAGTAGGAGACAACACACAGCCGGTACGCTAGCGTTCATGGGCAGTGAATCCGAGCACGCATTGTCAACTACGACCTTGATGCTCTCACCAGTGAGAAAACTGGCAACTTATGCACAAAGTTTTTCAGGTAGCCCAAAACAAGGGAGGTAGCCGTGCGGCTCATACGCGCGGAAAATGTAAAACTTAGTAAAAAATGTAAACTAAAAAATGTTATGTTGCTGTTTCGACTTCAATGAAAATTAGCTTAAAGATTGAAGTCTTTGTTGTTAATTTCGAATATTTGAACAAATTGAGTCATGGACATTTTTAAGAGTTTGTACCTAAGTATTTAATTTTATTCTGCGTTTATCTAAAAATATTAAAAAGAAATATGAAAAAAATTTCATTACTTAAGCCATAAAATAAAAAAGTACAAAAATGTAAATGTAAAAAAATAAAATCAAGTAAAAAGAAATGAAAAGATTGAAACCCCCTAAAAATAAAATAAAGTACACAAAACTAAAAAACAATATAAATAAAATGTAAAAATAAAAAAATATATATGAGAATAAAAATAGGTATATGTATAAAAATATAAAATTTGAAAAATATAAATAGTAGTTAGAAAAAAAACCTACTTATATCCTGTTTAAAGATACATTTACTCTACGTTTATTCCAAAAAGGTTTAAAAAATTAATATCCACCTGTGCGAAGCCGGGATGGGCCGCTAGTAAATATATATATTACAACATAATCTTTACCGTGAAGCAAACCTTGTCGAATATTTTAGCAATTTTTCCTCGCACTTTCAATTAGCTCTGAACAGTTAATAGCACACGGAGTTTCTGCGTGTAACGTATACTTGTTTAATTTAATTATTTCGTTTATTTTATCCCCTATTCTGGTCTACTCCAAAATGAAACTTTCAATTGCACTAGTATTTTCATTTTATTCTACCATTGCTTGGTCGGTAAGAGACAATGCTGGTACCACAGCTGTTTCTCACCTTGGACTCAAAGATCGTGAATGCGTGGATAACAGTAAGTAAGAGTTTAAGATTAGCCAATTGTCAGCGTGCAAACTGGCTTGTTTTTAACTTTCTGTGATTTCCAATTGTTAAATTGTCAGAAACACTGTAAATATAGCTGTCAGTTCGGTTTGTCTACTATGCATATTGAAATTTTAGAATGAAGGAAGTGGATTCGAATTCTTATAAATATTTATTTTGACAAAATTCACGAATTTCCAATCACTTTTCAGCCAACGAAGCGTCAAGTTCAAATGAAACAGATCCAACAAGTCCTGAGGAAAGGGGGGATTATCTTGAAGGGGATATACTTACAGCGAATAGTCATAGCAGGATAGGATATAAGGGTAAATCCGGTATCTGGTCCAATGCTACAATTCCATACATCATTGAAAGTGATACATTTAGTAAGTTTACCTATAGTAAACATGCCTCCTAGAATTATAGTATTTTAAAAATTATGTTAATATGAAATCTATATTTACTTTGTAAACTCATTTATTTCATCACAAACTTGTTGTCATCACACAATCATCATTTCCTTCTTCTTAAATATAAAAATGGAGGCGTTCATGTTTGTTTCTTGTGGAAATGTTTCAGTGTATCTTTAAATTAGCCCAGCAGGTAATCCTGTGAAATTTTGGTAGGGATATAAAATTATTGTAGTTCTATATAATAACTGTTATTTGTTTTATCACAGAGAAAACTAACACGGAATTCACCTAAAGTACTACAGGCTCGAGTACAATACAATTCTACTCTTATATTGTAGAATTTATATCTTATATAGTAGAGTTTACTACGATCTAAATAATGGTAAAAACATAGAGACATTTACAACATTAATCACGAGCGCATCGCCGCTTCAAAGAAATTTTGATATTAAACGCAGCTGTGGTATTTATAACTTCATATAGTTGAATTTTATAGTATTTTGCCTGCATGTTCTCAGCACACAATATCGAACTTTGTTACGTGATAAGTATGGAGTTTTTTGGATTGAGTGTTGTTACTAATTATAATGTGGCGATTTTAAAAGTACTGCGAAATATTTGCAACCGGTAGGGGCAATGGACAAGCACAAGTAGCATGACAATCTTTTAAAAGATTGATTTTAAGTTATATCCAATCGCACACTCATGATAAAAGATAAAACATGATGTTTGAGATCTGAGCACAAAGTATGTAATGCGGTTTTATGTGGTTTAAACGTCCATCTTGTGTGTATTTTGATGACTTGACTAGACCAGACTGTGAGTTTATAGGCGCCCATCCCCATAGATGGAATAACCAGTTTTGGAACACGAGACAGCTGTGAGGTAAGTTTAGTAAAGAACAGCAATCGCATTTTATATGACTGTTATGAAATGAAACTGACATACAGAATAGCTAATTACGTCACTGGCTATTGGTAAGGCTTTTTAAAAAACTATAATTTTTTTTTTTAACTTTATTAAAATATCCTAATACTAATGTTGCTAGGTATTACTTATATAATAATGTTGAGCGATTTCAACGTCTTGTTGCTACCGAGATTGGAGCGTCACAAGCACTTCACTTTTCTCTCACGACACTTCACTCGTGCACTGTCAGCATTTTCCTGTAATTGATTGCTACATCGAACGGTAACAATCGGTGTTGTCGCAATAATGCCGTGGTATATTTGTGATGTTGGAGGGTTATAACCCGTAAAACCTCCCCTCCTAGACGAGCAACTATTTGCCGATGTCTAGCGCAAATGTTGCGGCTCTCCGATTCTCTATGGCATCATCGGCATTTGAGTAGTTCACACTTGTTGATAACTCGATGTCAGTTGGGATAGCCGTTTTACTCGTCGACGGCAGTAGTACCAAATGGTGAGGATGGCTGCACTCGATATCACAACCATGTAGGTAGGTATTGTCGTATGGTAGATACTTGAGAAATATATATAAATAGCTCACTACCAATTCCCATATATATTACCTATCTAAACACGCACCATCTTCCGAGCGTACGGACGTATTTTGTTGATCGTGTCATTTTTAAATAATTAAAATAATTGTTTTGATGGATCTTTGATAAAAATGGATACAAAATGTAAAGCATGCAATACTGTGATTTATGATATCATGTTTATGGAGTGTTCCCAAGATCAGTGCAAAAAGTTATACCATCTAAAGTGCCTGGGCCTACCTACGGAGAATTTTGAAGCGCTTACGCCGGAATATAAGAGCAGTTGGATCTGTCCCGAATGCTTAATTAGTATTCCTAAACGGGATAATTCACAAACGCCGATCCGAGGTAACATGCTTATGAACCAAACATTCACCCCGAGCAACAATGTAAACACCGATCGCGGAAATCGTCTCAACCCAAACGACTTATCTATCATGGAGACTGAAACCAAGATACTTGAGGAACTGCGAGAGTTTCGTCTGGAGATGAAGATCAGATCTGATGAACAAGTAAGAGAATTCACATTAATAAAAAATAGATTTATCAACAATGAAACGGAGTTACAAGAGTTACGGAAAGTATTGAAGGTAGTTTTAGACAAAGTAAATAAAGTTGATGAATTAGAAGCGAAACTTAAAGATTTAACAGAGAAAAATAATTATTTAGAAAACTGTATAAAAGCGAAATGTTTTACGAAGGATGATAACAGTATGATAACACCAAAACAATCGGAACAATCGACCGCATCATTTGCAAAGGTGGTCAAACAAAATAACGAGGGGGTAATTGTCAATAAACCTTCTACAAAACAATGTGTGGCCACGAAACCCGATAATTTATTGGCAAGTGAGAAGCAATTGCAATCAATAAATAGTGAAAATGAAATAGTGTCTTTATCGCATACTACTGAAAATGAAATAGGAAATATTGAACAGAAAAAGGAAGAAAACTGGACAGTAGTGAATAGGAAAAAGAGATACCCCAGCAGTGACGTCAAAAAAGGAGGATGCACAAATTCCGTGGAAATACAGGGAACTGAGCGGAAAAAATACTTGCATGTCTGGCGGTTACAAAAAGACACTACACCGGAAAATTTAGAAAATTATGTAAAAAACTTATGTGGTAAGAATGTAGCAATAAAAGTAGATAAAATCAAACATAAAACTGAGAGGGACTATGCTTCTTTTATTATAGGTGTACCAGAGAGTAAATACAATATACTATGCCAACCAGAGAACTGGGCCGTTAATATAGAATTTTGTGAATGGGTGTGGTTTCGAAGATCTACCGATTACACAAAAACCACGAAGGGACGATATTGAAATCTTCTATCAAAATGTAAGAGGACTGCGGACTAAATTGGTAGATTTTAATTTAAGTATTTCTTCTTCGAACTCAGATTTATTCGCTATTACAGAAACTGGGTGTAATAAATCCATTCACGACTCAGAAATTATTCCACCGGGATACACAATTTTACGATGTGATCGGGCAGATGGCCGTAAGCAGGGCGGCGCGTGTTTAGTGGCCACACCGCGTATCGAGTTACGTCATGTACCGGTACCTAGCGATGTAAACATAGACGATCATGTGTTCGAACTAATTTGTGCGACGGTGTACGTAAATAATAAGTTTTTATTTTTATGTTGTGTCTTCTATATTCCTCCTAACAGTAGTGAGCACGAATATATGTTACTCTTTAGGCTAATTGAACAATATTGTAATAAATATAGTGAGATTATAATTTTAGGAGATTTAAATTTATATTCTAGTTCAAATGATATTATGAATTATTTCGAATACTTTAAAATATATTGTGGGTTCACACAGAGTAACAGAATAGGTAATTGTAACGATCGATGCTTGGACGTAGTTTTGAGTACATTTGAAGACGGCGATAACATACGGGTGCGCGCGTCGGATGCGCCGCTAGTACCGGTGGACGCTTACCATCCGCCGCTCGAGGTGGATGTCCGAGTGCGTACGAGGCATTGTTCGCGGCCGGCTAGGGATGTACATGTAAACATACCTATTGTGAACACACTCCAACAATCTAGGCAATGGAATTTTAGGAAGGCTAATTTTCCATATTTATATGCGTGTATAGCGGCTATAGACTCCAATGTACAATCTCGATATGGAGGCGAGTCTGACTTTTTTTTACGACAAAATTTATACAATTTTAAACACTTGCGTTCCAAAAAAAAAGTCAAATGGTAATAATTCAGCGCACATATATCCTGAATGGTATACTGGTGATATTATACGTAGCATAAAACGCAAAGCCATTCTTCATAGGAGGTACAAGTTTAGTAGATTAAAAACCGATTACGAAGCTTTTAGTAAGTGTAGAGCGAAGGTCAAAATTGACATAAAGCAGGCATATGAACAATACCAACGTCGTGTTCAAAATCACTTACTTGAAGATCCGAAGGCATTTTGGACTTACGCTAGGTCCAAAGTAGCAAGTAAAGGCCCCTATAATTTGAAGGACGCAGATGGCAACCCGTTATCTGCAGTGCAGTGTGTTGAAAACTTTGCGAGTTATTTTCATTCGGTTTATGGCACGGAACGAGCTATGTTAAATGTAGAAGAGGCAGTGTTAGAAGCCGGCGGTGAGAACGGAGCAGCGCGGATACATTTGGAACAATTACAGTTACAAGATGTACTAAGGGCACTTCAACACCTTAAGCCAAAGCAATCCGTTGGACCGGACGGTATTCCGCCTTATATTTTGAAGGACTGTCGCTCTGTGTTAGCTGAACCACTGCTTCATATTTATAACCTATATTTAGCGGCAGCAGCGTTTCCAGAAAGGTGGCTAACAACTAAAGTTGTTCCGGTACCGAAGGGACGAGCGGGATCTAAGGTGGAAGAATACAGACCAATTGCAGTACTCTCGACTCCGGCAAAAGTATTGGAAACTGCAGTACACAGGAGCATATACTTGCAGGTAAGTGAACAACTTTCAGAGGCACAACATGGTTTCAGAGTGGGTAGGAGTACCAGTAGCAATCTTCTGTGTTACACGAATGACATACTGCCGGTGGTTGACCGTGGGGGTCAAGTCGATGCCGCTTACTTTGACTTCAAAAAAGCATTCGACTTAGTCAATAATGACATACTGCTGAAGAAATTGGCTGGCGTCGGTTTTACCCCACATTTACTCACTTTTTTTGTCAACTATATGAGAGACAGGAAACAGTACGTAGAATATGCAGGCCACAGGTCGAAACCATATTTTACCAGAACAGGAGTTAGTCAAGGTAGTAACTTAGGGCCCTTGGAATTTCTACTTATGATAAACGATCTGCCGGAGGTCGTAAAAGACGCCAAATGTTTGTTGTTTGCGGACGACTTAAAATTGTATCTTCCTATAAATAATGGTGAAGACTGTGAGAGACTACAGCAGGATATAAATCGGGTGGTGAATTGGAGCGACAAAAACCTCTTGCAGTTTAACTCCTCCAAATGTTCTACTGTTACATTTACTCGTGCACGCACGCCCATACACCACAGTTATAAGGTTGGCGAAATACCGATCACCAGAGTGAATAATATCAAAGACTTAGGGGTATGTTTTAACGCCGAACTGACTTTTCGTGATCACGTCACTAATATATGTAAAAAAGCATACCGGAAGTTAGGTTTCGTTCTCCGCAGTGTTAAAACCTTCACAAATATTAATGCGATTATAGCACTGTTTAATGCGTTGGTAAGAAGTCACTTGGAGTGCAGCTCGGTTATATGGTCACCGAACGAAAAAAAATACTGCCTTATGTTGGAGCGTGTACAAAATAAGTTTGTTAGATATCTTTACATGAAGCTGTACAATGTGTACCCGTACTATCCGCTAATGTATCCAACTTTGTTTATCCTTGGTATGGTTGGATATAACGAGCTAAGGGTCAGAAGGGAGCTCCGACTTGTTACTTATGTAATCAAGGTACTTCGCGGAAAAGAGTATAATGCTTTATTTTTAGAACGAATAGGCATATTTGTTCCTGATAAATACGTGTGGCGACGACGTCAGCCGCAGTTGCTGGCTGTACCACGTGCACGTACTAACCTACTGAGCAAAGCGCCACTGACGCGCGCATTTCGTGTTATAAATCTCATGGCTAACGAGTTGGACCTATTTTGTTGTACTATGAGTGAACTCACAAGGACTATACTTTTTGTTCTATGTTATAAAATGTAATTAAGTAGATATGTATAATATTCAGAATTACCTATTTACCTATATGTATATTGCTACACTGTCGCATTAGGTTTTCACCTGTAAAGATAGTTGTAAGTTTGGCTAAATAAATAAATAAATAAATAAAAAATCTGTACACCACCACAGCTAAACCAGCAACCGTCGGTTGCATCTTATGTAACAGAGAGCAGTGTTTAAAAATACCATAATGTTAGTAGTTTTTTTCTGCACTCAAGAAAAGTTTTTAACATTTCTGTTTCGAATGATATTATTAAAAATTTAATTTTAAAATTAATTAGTTATTTTTTTGCAATTGAAACAACCTATGTTACTTCTAAGATTAAGACTTTAGTATAGATACGTATATACATATACCATACGCCATCCGATTTCTCCCGTACTTAGTTGACACACTGCATGCCGTGTGCATGGATAATGAAACTTGGCTGCAAGTAAATATTATTTGGTATTAAAAGACTAACGTCTGAATAATGTGATATTTAGTAAAGGTTAGTTCTATAAAGAACCTACCTGTACACACCAACAAGAGAAAACCGAGTTTTATTTACTTTCCAGTGTCTTATGGCAAAGTGAAAAACGTGTAGGCATAGTTTTTACTTGCATTTAATAAAGAAGGGGTTCCGCCCGCCACGCCAGCAAACCGTATAACCCGCACTGTAATGTGGGGAAAGACACCGCACTTTTGTTCTTTACGCTGTTCGTTCAGCGGCTTCTAATTTTTTTACCACATTGCGTACTGTGTGGTTCCAGCGAAGTTTTTTTCCGAGAACTCTCAAGTTGTGGAATGAACTCCCAGCCGAGGTTTTTCGAAGGGATTACAGCATGGAGTTCTTCAAGAAAGGCGAGAAGAGGTTTTTACAGGGTCGGCAACGCATGCGTGACACGCCTGGTGTTGCAAATGTCCATACTACGGTAACTGCTTACTATCAGGCAGACCGTACGCTTGATTGCCGCCATAGTGGTATAAAAAAAAAGAAACCAGCAATGTGAGCATGCAAGAAATTATGATTTGTTCTGAACGGTATGAAACTCAAACGCGCTTAACCACTGTGCGGCGTAATACTAATACAAATATTTTCTTGGCAGCTTCAAAGCAAAGCGACCTGATTGTTGAAGCTATGACGATCATCGAAATGTGGACATGCATCAGGTTTATTCCACGTAGTGTCGAAAGGGATTTCATCGTGATAGAAAACGTTAGAAGAAAGAGTTGCGCTTCATTTATTGGACGTATTGGTAAGAGATATATACAATTATTAGCTTATTTCTGTGTCCATATTGGCGAAAGAGTTCCCGTTGCCGAGATGTTAATTAATGCTATCCAGATTATCATTGAGCTTCTATTCAGCTGTTTAGTTGTAAAAGGATAATAAACAGAGAAACAGACATAATTTGAGAAACGTTTTAACTACCTACGCCTAAGGATTTGGCGAAGATAATGATTTTTGCATGAAGTGACTTTAGAATGCCTACAGCTCATCAATGTATACAGCTCATGTGGAAAGTATGTACATATGTATGTATGTGCACAGATTGATTGGATAATCGACATACTTCATAAAAGATGTAATACCTCTTTTGGTGACTTTCCTATTCATATTTTCAAGGTTAGACTTCACAACGGCGGTGGAATATTGTTGCGACATTTGGTTGTCAAGGTAGCAAAAACTGCCGGTGGAAGCTGCAATGCTATGAGAGTAACCCATCAAAATACTTCGAGTAGATCGAGTGCATTATCTCTCGTGGAATTGCGACATTCTTAGTTTCGAAACTACTCGCTATTGGGTTGTGTATCTAGTGAGATTATGTGTGGAGTAATAGATTCGATACTAAGGATCATCTGGTAACAGACTTGTAAGTGTTCATAGGATTTAGTAGCCGCCTTACAACAGGCTGGCGGTAGACTACTTCGTGTCATACTAAGTTATCTTTTGTTATCAGGTGGACTACAGATGGTTTATCTCGAGGCTCCAGTGTGTTTTGAGAAACTAGGTATAGTGCTTCACGAGCTGCTCCATACCATCGGTTTACTACACGAGCATAATCGTCCCGATCGCGATCAGTATGTTACGGTCAATTACGACAATATGATGACAGGTAATTCCTCAAATACACAACCAATTAGTTGATTGATTGATTGATTACAATCATTTTTATAGCAAAAGACACCAAGTTCAGGCGGTGGATTTAGCTGTAAAGGCCGTAACCGCTATTCGTGTGATTCCTGTGTCGTGACTAAAACTGAATATTTACGGTTAAGTACTTAATAAATGAATACTTAGGTAGTTTTCATAAATTCAATCATTGCATAAAATGTTTTTTAGTGTAGGCATTCACACAGAACCCTATATCGAGCCAACACAGAGCATGTTGCTTATGTATAGATAAGCTCGATAAATGTAACTAGATAAGCTTCGTTTTTAGATATAAGAACTTAGCATAGGTAAGACTCGTTTATTGTAAAAATATCTGGTACATAAAGGTTGAATAGATTATTAAGATAATACTCGTTATAAATCACGTGTTAAATATCACTTGTTAGGACGACTTATTAAAGATGTAACTTACTAAACAGAAGTTCCACTTATAATTTTAACCACAAGTCCTATAGAGGTAACAGTAGTAACCCCGAAAGTGTCATATAGCCTTAAATTGCGACCTTGGCAGTGACCCTTATTGTACAGGAACAATTAGTCAAGTAATAAGATGGCTCAACTACCTAGACAATATCGCTTTTATTACATATTGAACGCCATGTTTTTTTTTATACAATGCCGGGAGGCAAACTAGCATACGGACCACCTGATGTTAAGCGGTTACCGTAGGCTATGAACGGTTACAATACATTAAGTATCACTCGCGCGATACCACCTCTGCTGGTAACACAGCAACTTCTTAGGAGCTTACTGGTGACCTCACTCACATGCTGTAATGCACCAATCCCCTAGGGAGTTGTTACTTAGATACGTTTCTCTGTGAGGTGAACGTACTCCCCCAGGGGTCCGGCCGTTACGCACCCATTCCGCGACGGCCCCGGCCGGGACGCCCCCATAGTCAAAATTTTGTTATTCCGCTACGCCCCCGGCCGGGACGCACCCGTTTTAAAACAAGCGTTTTTTGACAGGAAACTAGAGCCAATACTGTTGAAAACAGAAGTGTTTTTGAATAGAAGTGAATGAAAGTGTGAGAAAATTATTTATTTATTTAATTTAAATATTTTTATTTTGTGGTGTGCGTATACTGTCATACAAAGGGCCTTAGAATTAGTAAGAATAGTTTTTAAGTACTCCCTTCAAACAATGTAATTAAAAAATAAAAACTAAATTGTACGTATATTATTAAAATATATTGGTTACCAAAATGAAAATCGGAACAGAAACAGTGAAAGGGTAGCTCACCTATTGTGCAGGTTACCTGAACTCGGACGAGTTTTTGATAACAATAGATATATTGAGATGGACAATAAGTGCATCCCTTTCGCTCATGATCGAATATTGCAAATATTCAAGTGGTTGCCAAAATAACATTACACGGAAACAATGAAAGGGTAGTTCGCCTATTGTGTAGGTCTTATATCAGAACTTAAGCGAGTTTTTGATAACAATAGATAAATTGAGACGGACAATAAGTGCATCCCTTTCGCTCATAATCAAATATTGCAAGTATGCAAGTGATAAGATAGGTCAATCGGTCAGTGTGTCATTTCACAATATTAAAAAAAAACAATTACTACATTGTATGTAGATAGACGTAGCCAACCGCTCACCGCTATAGACCACAGGTATAAACCCAATTAACATTTATGTTTATAACAGTACCTTACTCAAGTATCCTGGAAAAAAAAAACAACGGGTGCGTCCCGGCCGAGGGCGTAGCGGAATAACAAAATTTTGACTGTGGGGGCGTCCCGGCCGGGGGCGTCACGGAATGGGTGCGTAACGGCCGGACCCTCCCCCAGCAGGGTTGCTTTGATGCGCCCTGTCTCTTAGATGATTGATGATTGCACAAGACTTTTGAATCGCTAACAAGACCGAAGTTCTAATAAGAACGAATATGAAGATGGAACGGACAGAAACCGCAAATGTGGAACAACATCTGGCATAACCATACCCCAGGTCTACCCGTCCACAGCAACATTATATACTTGTGCATATTATTATATTACACATATTCTGCGTACTTATTTGTATCATATACATCTGTATTAATCAAAATTTAGTACAATAAAGTGAAGACATGATTGTACAGACAGTGGACAATAAAACAGGTAGTCCTCCCACGGGCCTAAATGTGAGTGAGCATGGATTATATGCACAGTCCTTCTGTTTCCAAATAACTCAGCGACTTCAGCCATTGTGTAGAGCTATTTCAATGTTATGGGAAGTCATGGGATGAATATTAAGTTTTTTGTTAATAGCATCATACAAACTAGCTGATCGGCTAATGTACTGCTTACAGGCAAGTTTCTTTAAAGTTGTTCTTGTCAGCATCATGTTTCAGCATCTTGAACAGCCACATCAGTTTACTCATCTACTATTACACCTAGGTATTTCGGGTTGCTAACTAAGCTGATTTTATAACATGTACAGCCAATTAATGTAGTGTTGCAAGTGTGAATTTAAGTACAAAAATTTGGGTCGGATTGTGAGTTTAGCAGTGAGTAAACGATATACATACAATTAGTTTTTGTAGTGTAAAGAGTTAATGTATTCAAACTTAAGAGGGGGCATAAAGCTAAGTAGCGCCCTCATTTTCTTTTTATGCAAATTTATTATATTTTTTTTTCGATTTAAACTAACATAATGTTTATTTATCATTAAAATATAATACACAATAAAACTAAAACTAAATTACATTTAAAATTTAATAAATCTAAAATAATAATTATTTTTATTAATAACGCTGAATTTAAGGCCAATCCCAAAAAACGCTGACAATATAGGCAACGGTAGTATCATATTTTTGTTTTCTTGAAACATATCTTGAATTTATTATCTATGTACAAGTAACCAAAATTTTAATTATTGGTTATAATTATGACTAAATGTACATAAATAATAAAAACTGAATATGTCTCTAGAAAAGAAACAAATGTGGTTCTTCAGTGCCTGTTTTGAGCGTTTTTTTTTTGGAACCGGTCTTAAATTCAGTGTTATAAACAAAATTAGGGCGCCACTTAGCGTTATGCCCCTTCTTAACCAAGTAGTTATTATGGCTACCCCATATTCTGTCGCCTACGTACAGCAAGCAGCAGGAAAAAAGGGTCCAAATCAATCAAGCTACTTTTTATCGTTTGATGCATTCAAACGACAAAAAGTAGCTTCGATTTGCATGAAACCCAAAACTATATATAACTCAATATGCAATAAATTTGTGCGATATTTGTTATACTATCTTAATATTGTTATAGAAGCTAATTTATTATTCATTAGTTGTAATGCCTACCATAAGCGCGTTTGTCCCGATGATTGCCAATCTTACGGGTTGCCGTTCTGGCTTGAAAACGTACCGATGTGCGAGTTAAGGCATCCCCAGAGGCTATGAGCACTGACCCGTCCCCGTCGGCGCGAATTTATGTGCATGCGGCGGTGGAAGCCAACACGTGCCTATAAATCAGCTTATCATAAAGTAGTGGTCCATTACAAGAACGGGACCTCTATAGTCTCTTGTATTCATCCTATTATTTAGGCGTATATTTTCTTTACCGCAAGTTACTGAATTAATCTACCTCAATTTTTCAGATAGAAGACATTTCTATCGGAAATATTCAAACACAATCATAGATGATTTTGGCGTACCCTACGATTACAATAGCATCATGCATTATTCCAGGCGAACGTGCTCAAAAAATAATCACAATACTATTACACCTAAGGTAATGTAATGTTTGTTTAAGACAGTCAAAAAGCATAGAACAATGCAATTCAACTTATTAGAATATAAAATATTTAATCGTTTAATTTTAGAACTTAAACTCGTATTCCACGATGACTAACCAGCTTTAATGAAGAGATTACGGTTAAATCGGCAGCAATAATTAGTTGCTAAACAAGAACTGTACTACATTAATATTATGTCTTAAGTCTAAGTTTCATGCAACATATGCATAGTGAAATTTAACATAACTGTAGTTTAAGGGACAAAGTAATTAGTCAATTTGGATTGCACTTTCACAACCTTTCTCCTTTACTATCACTGGCGAAATGCTAGGAAAAGTGCCGGCAGATGCAAAAACTTGAATATTACCGTTGTGCATTTTTGAATATTTTGGAATAGTTAGGGAATCATTTCGACCGAATTGCTTTATTTATCAGTATAAAAGTAGTATATGTGGTAAAATTCAATATTCATTTATTGCGCTATCGTACACAAACATGACAATTTATATTACATTAAAAATTTTACACTTCAGAACTATTACAATTATTTTACATTAAAAAGTTTATCTCTCAGAAAAATCAACTTTCATCCATAATTTCAACGACTCTTTCACCATCATCATTACCAGCATCATCATCGTCAATCTCTAAAACTCAAACACACACGCACACTCGCGCAAGCGCCCTGCGCCGCTTAAACCAAACAGCGATGTTGATAAACTACGTTGAACGAAACGCGTAAGCGCCATGAATTCTTGGCGCTTACAACGTTTTGGTCGCGAGAAAATAATTCCCTATGAACGATCTAGCGCTTCATGTTGTAATTGTTTAATTAGAGGTAACTAATGTTTTAGCGCTGCAGCGAACTTAAGTTCTAATTATCACCAAAATCTTACGGTCAGGGTCACGTGTCCTGAGGCGAGTTTAACATTTTTTACTCATCCCAAAAAGTGCACAACGCCGCTAAAGAAGTTTTCACTTCAAAAATACAAACAATATTATTTTTTATATATGTATTCATTACGACTACTAAATTAATAACTAACTATTTTAATAACCCTAGTAGTCATAGACACTTACAATACCAGGAGCATCACTTGTGCGTTGTCGAGCCGTATGATATATTTCGACAATACTTATCTTATCTCTCACTTAAACTTACCTATCAATTTGTTCAAAAGTAGACAGGGAGTAAAAACTGGTGATACTTGTATAAAATACTGGATCCCTGCTCTAGGTACTTTCTGTCCATTTACAGTCACTATCCTTATGTCGGTTTGGATACTATGGATATGTCGATAACCTTGAATTTATTTTCCATTGAAATATCGATTTTGAAAAATAGGTTGAATTTTTATTTGAATTTGTGCTCATTTATTTGTACAATACAGAAGCGGATGAAAATTTTTATGGGGATAAAGAACGAAACTTAGATTGAAGATTATTCTATCACGCATTACCCAGTAATTCAAATAGGATTCAGCGTTATCCTGCAAATAACTATCTACGCGCCCAAGGCATTCACGCTCTTCTCAGTTATTTAATTGTCGTCCACAGTCAACCTTCTCGCACCACAGGGCAAAGGCGTGCACAACATGATCAAAATGAGATATATAAAAACTGTGAGATCTTACTTGAATCAATCGCGACAAGGCACTAACAATCCTCTCCGCGATATTCCGTCTCCTGCGCTACTAGCAATTGGCACGGTCGATATATCCTGCCGTATCGCTTCGCCTATTTCTCGGGATTCTGGCTCACTAACAAAAGCAGACTCTGTTGGTGGTGTTAATAGCACATGGCGTTCGGTAGTAGAGAAACAGACTGTGGTTTATTCGATTCTCAATTTCGTCTAATCTATTAGGATCCAATCAAGAGCTAGTTCATACAAGTCACCATGGTGACGATTGCATGAATTGTTGAAGGTCTATGAGAGCTACGTATAGATAATGATAACTGCTCGTCCCTTCTTAGAGAAGATAGTTTCGTTATGTCTATGATTGAGGTATTAATTTTCAAAGTAAATATTTCATCTAAAAATGATCTTTAAAACTAACCTTGACTTATTTTAAATAAGTAAAAATCACATTTTATGTTTTTTTTCTAGGTTAGTGGTGCCAAAATAGGCCAGAGAAATGGAATGAGCGAAAGAGATGCTATTACAATCAATAGAATGTACGAGTGCACTAATACTACGCTTAAACTCATTAGCACAGAAAACTCTTCAAGAGTACTGCCACGTATTCAAAAAACCTTAAATTGCGAAATTATGTAAATAATCAATACTACCAAGCTTTAAAAGTAGAATGTACGAGTGCACTAATACAATGGCTAATCTCACTAGTACACAAATATTTTGAAGAGGACCAAGACTTAAAAAATATCAAATTGTGGAATTCAGAATTTCAGATGAATTAAATATGAATAAAAAATATTAAAAAATATTGTTACTACCACTCCAGCTTCTATTTCCTCATTGACGATATCACGTTTTTCAGAAGAAACTAATTGAAATATTTCCTTAATATTACCACCACTATGACTCTTTATCGGTAAAAGATATGATTATGAGATATGTGTAATACATAAGTAGAAGTAGTCAAAATTCTCAACTTAACCCATGACGCGTCCTGCCATGCAATTCTGTAAGAGCAAACATACTTACATCCTCGGAAATATCGGCTGTTACAGCCTTGAACACAAAATTGCAATTCTTTGGTGTCGCTTTTCATGGTTGTGCGACACTAGCGCCGCAAGGCTAGAATTGGAATTCTACAAGGCAAACAGCCTCGCGTACGCTTACAGCCTTATAGAATACCAAATAATTTAGCCGTGATCGCAGTAGACGATGTCAAAGCTGTGACATCTGTGATCTCACCGACGCACACAGCCATTACGAGTCGCTTAGAGAATTGCTGTAGACTGAGGCCCAAAATATGAAAAATGTGCTCACAGCGATGGGCCGCTGTGAGCACATCTAGACTGAGGAGTCTACAGATTAGTTAGTTCATTTTCCCATATTTTACAGTCCTACATATTGACTGGCTTGTTTGAAAACTAGATTAGCACCAACAAGAACTACGCTTTGTGCGATTTGAACTTTTCTATCAAGGAGAATGCATTATTTATGGCAATAGACGAAAGAGTTCTAGCATACCGGGTTGCGCGGTGCGCGTCCTCCATTTTACGGTTTCACGCTGACGGGCAAGTTTGATCGTAGAATGGAAAAATGTATAAACAATTCCAACAGTGAGTATTTCATTATATATTTTATATCAAAATAAAGCTAATGAAGTGTACAGTGTATTTCAAGTTTAATTATTTTAGCTGACGTTTGCAATTTCATAACGAAATTCATAATAACTTTTGATGATGCAATATTTTTGTTCATTGCAAATTTTTTTATTGCGTTTTCGTGTTATGTTTTTCGTAAAAGTGGTTCGAAAGTTAGATAAGTTTGTCGTAAATTTACGCAGAAAATCATTTCAGTTATTAGTTTTCATGAAAAATTTAACATTTTCATAAAACATGCGTTTTTATAAAAAGGTAAAAAGACGTTGACTTTGGAGCATATTACTAATAAAATTCATAGTACTCAGGTATTTGCGTATGGCAACTTATGTTTTTTTTTTAACATAATCACCGATTGCAAAAAAATGCGTTTACTTGAGAAAGAGAGAGAGGGAGGCATACAAGCATACGGCCCACCTGATGTAAAGCGGGCACCGTATTAACGCTCACGATATATTAAGTATCACTCGCGCGATGCCTCCTTTGCTGCTTACACAGCAACTGCTTGGGAGCTTACTGGTGACCTCACTCACACACAGGAACACAACAACCCTCTATGGAGTTGTTATTTGGCTGCAGTTTTCTGTGGGGTGGAGGTACTTCCCCAGACGGGCTGCTATGATGCGCTCTAACTCTCTTAAAACATCCAGACCAAGACAAACATACATGTTCATGCACACAAATTTTTGCCTTGTGTGGGAATCGAACCCACGAGCGTTGGTGTCAAAGTCGCATCTGTTAAAAAATTAGATTTGTACACATAGAATATTGTGAGACTTTATTATTGTATTTAAAAATTATTACGGAATATCTAAAAGCAGTAATATTTTATTTAAGACTCTTTATTATTATCTCTGTGGAGTGGTTAAAATGATATAATTATTCTTACTTCCGGTTAAAAGACTGCGGCTATGAACAATTCAAAATGGCGGGTTTTGAGTCATAATGCAACGGCGCGGCATCAAGTATGCATGTCCATTTTGTAAAATACTGAAATAAATTCAAATAAAACTTTATGCGTGGTTATTTCCTTAATAATTCAGAAGTGACAACATATTCTACGCTCACTGAGTAAGTTACTGCAAGTTAGAGTTAGAGTATTAATTAATTAAAATCATTTCAATTCTAACGTCAGTATTTTGATTTATTATTTTGCTGAATTTAAATAAGATATTCATATAGTAACGGAATAACGTTATAGTTTTATTAATAAATTAGAATCATCTTTAACTAATAACTTACTACTTTATTTATTAGTTTGTCGTTATCATTTCATCCATCTGACTTATACTAGTAGGTTATCGACGTGTCTGTATTTTGTCAGCTAATAAAAAGAAAAAGTACCTGCTATTAAGCGTTCATTATTTTTAATTTTTTGTTAGTATCTCCTCTTATCGAAAGTGATCTATTTAGTTGTAAAAATATTTGAACACATATGACAATGATTTAGTGATTTTATATATTTTTGCAGCAGTTAAATCTATTTTGTCCTTATCCGTGTTTATCCACAGCCTTATCCAATATGTTTAATCGTTATACTCCACTTATTGAGGAGGTGCCGAAATCCGTGTCGAAAAATAAAATTAAGGTTCGTAAAAGACTTAGTGGTACATCTAGTGATAGCTCGCCTTGCGAGTAGCCGAGTACTACCCGACGGTCTCGTGCGAGGTCGCGCCACAAATATTATTGTGAACGGAAGCGCCGACGTGTTTCCTCAAGCTCGTTGGCAAGTTCTCGTGATAGTCATAAACGTAAAATGTCGATTAGTAGGAAAACTTTTATCAACAGCTTAATGTCGGCGTTAGAAGAAGGAATTTCCCGAAGAACTTCCTCGTCTAGTGTCCACGGTGGACAGAATATTATCAACGAATTTGATCCTAAATCAAAAGCGCAAACAATGAAAGATTAGCTTTCAAAAATAAACGAAACCACTGAGATATTTGGTTGGTCGGAGCGACAAACATTTTTTTACGCGCTGCCTAAGTTATCTGATCTTGCTAGAAAATAGGTATGACGGACTAACGACCGTTAAATATAGTTGGGCAGAGTGGGAACGGAAATTATGGCGCGCGTTTCCTTGCGATCAAAATTATGGAGATTTATTGATGGAAATTTTACAGAGAAAGAGTAGGAGTGAAACTCTCGTTGAATACTATTATGATATAATCATGCTCATTAATTTTTGCGAATTAAAAGGACGTCAAGCTGTAGACTATATTGCGCATGGAATATTTGATCATAATTTAAGAATGAACGTACAAGGTGCTCATTATGATGATTCTGAACAAGTATTATCTTATTTTAGAAATATTTCAAATAAAGTAACAGATTCCTTGCCCTTTCGAAAATCTTTTACGGAAACTCGCGATTCGACAGATAGACTAAAACGCAAACGCTGGATACATCAACGTATAAAAGAAGATATTTTACAACAGGAATAAGATAGTATAGCTGCAATTATACCTGCAAGTGTAGGCATTATGGATATTTGGAAAAAAATTGCTCGTCTAACGTGATTATCGCTAAGACGGATGAAAACAACAGTTAACTGGACACATTTTTTTTTTCTTTTAGACGAAACCATAAAAAGTAACGATAAATATTTCAAATCGGTAACAGTTAATGACTCAGATATGTCTGCTTTCTTAGAACTTGGTAGAGAATGTACTCTCATATGTGAGGATAAATGTGATATGATAAATCTTGATACACGTAATTTACCCGTATTAAAAGGCTTTGGTAACTCCTCTATTATACCTAAGGAGAGAATTATAAACTCCATGTTATGGTTGATCGGTAGATGTACAAGTATTAGCATACGTAGTATCCAGGCCTTTGTTACCTGTCGATATTATAATTGGCCAGTCGATAACAGAAATGCCGTCGGTAAGAGTATTTAAGACTAACAAAGAGTTAATACTATATCAAACCGTTAATAGTAGAACTAATTCTATTAAAATAAAACCCGCTGATTGGGTTGAGCTTAATCGAGGTAATACTGTGGTTAATGTGACTTCAGTGCCGACTTATAACGTCCTAGTGATTGTAACATCGGAAGTAATATATGGTAGTCACTATTTCATCATGCCGGGACTTTATTCATTCATAGAAGGTTATGGAAAAATACTAGTAGTAAGCCTGGATGATAATAAGGTTACGTTACCTAAAGGTGAAATAATAGCTTGGACTTGTGGTACCTCAGTTAATTTCTCCAATTTCTTTCGTTGAACGGACTAGTACTTTTAACGTGCGACAAATAACCCAAACTCAAGTCCTATTAGCATAGACGACATGAATATTAATGAAACTCTTGAATATAACGTAAAGTATCAGCTTAATAATCTGTTAAATGACTACAGGGAATGTTTTGCGTTCTCTGCGGATGAATTAGGGCAAATCTCTGTCACTGAAATGCAAATGAGATTAAGTATTTCTACACCAGTAACTTACCGCCTTAATAGACTATCACTAGCAGAAAGACATAAAGTAAATACTATAGTTGACGAACTTTTACGAAATAATATCGTACGTGAATCTAATTCCAGTTATGCCGACCCGATCATACTTGTAGCTAAAAAGAATGATGAATCAAGACTCTGCGTTGAATACAGGGCCTTGAAAAAAAAATAGAAGCTGTATCTAATTTTCCCACACCTAGGAGCGTTCATGAAGTTAGACAAATCATAGTTAATAGATTCAGGCGTTATTTTGCGAAAGTCAAATCTATATGCAATTTGATCTAACCTGCTTTGCGTGCTTCCGCCACCAATTAGTTCATGCGGCCTAGCGCCGGCCGGCACCCACCCACTACTATTAGTACTTGGTACATGCCGACGCTGCCATGGCTGCTCCGGTAGTCTCTGCGTAGACGGACGACCGCAGCAGCCGAGGCAGAGACTACCGGAGCAGCCATGGCAGCGTTGGCATGTACCAAGTACTAACAGTAGCGGGTGGGTGCCGGCCGGCGCTAGGCCGCATGAACTAATTGGTGGCGGAAGCACGCAAAGCAGGTTAGATCAAATTGCATTAGACAAATCATGCTAGTTTTTAACTTCGTTAACCAAAGCAGACACTAAATGGACTTGGGGAATTGATCAAATTAACTCTTCTATCACACACTTCGCACGGACGCAAGCTCTTTAGGGATAGGAGGTGTCTTATTACAGCGTGCTAGCAAAACGTCTCCACTTAGGGCAATTGCGTATTTTAGCCGACAAACGACTGCAGAGGAGCAGCATTTTCACTCATGTGAGCTTGAAACCCTGGCTGTCGTTATGACTCTGAACCGCTTCCGTGCGTAAGAAGAAGAATAGCCCACTTGGTGGTTATTGGTCCAAGAATATGACTTTACAATAGAATACCATCCTGGAACTCAACTATAATATGCGGATAGTCTAAGCCACAATGCGCTACCAATTGTTGAAACAGAAGAGTTTAATGGTTTGAGCATTTTAAATATATCAACTAATAAACATTCTACGAGTATGTTAGCAGTACAGTTAAGAGATCCTAGACAAAAACCGCTCGGAAGCGAAGGATATTAGAAATAATTATGCATTGATAGATTGTCAAATATATAGAAAAATAGATACTGAACTTAAGTGGGCCGTGCCTCATAATGCTAGGTGGAAGGTATGTCAGTTGTATCACGATGAGGCGGGACGTTTCTCCTTTGATAAAACAATCGAAAAAATACGCAGGGATTATTGGTTTCCTCGCATGAACATCGCATGAAAAAGTACGTACGAGATTGTATTCCGTGTGCATATACAAGGTGTAATTGATGCGTTCACGATTATCATAGTACTGCGAGTAGTAAAAAAAAGAGTCGTACCACAATTGCTGTGTTAAATGACGTTATTGGTTTATTTGGATCCCCTAAAACTATTATTTTCGATCGTGGTACAAGTTTTTTTTAAATAAATAAATAAATATTGTCGGACAAATTACGCAGCGCTATCTAGCCCCAAAGTAAGTGAAGCTTGTGTTATGGGTAACTGATAAACATACGTAAATACATTTTATTTTTGTAAATACATACTTATTATACAAAGAAAATACCCAGACCAAGACAAACGGACATGTTCATGCACACAAATGTTTTTACTGTGTGGAAATCGAACCCACGAGCGTTGGTGTCAAAATAGCGTAACAACGCTTTTCACCACTGCGCTACCGAGCTGCTCATTTATACGTCAGTTTTACAACAGCCGAATTTGAAAAATTCATTAAAGGTAATCAAATTAAAAACGTCACAAATTCACAAAAGTTGCTACTTTTCGTGCTAACGGGCAAATAGAATGATACAGCCGATCTATTTTAAACTCATTGACTGCCTTATGTACTGACGTTAATGACCATTATTGGGATTCTTATCTTAATAATGTACAATGGAGCCTTAACAACATATTAAAAAGCGATTGGTAAGACTCCTACTCAAGTTGTCCTCGGTAAAAAGACCGTAAATATAACAGTGAGCCATCTGCACGATATATCAGAGCATTTCGAACCAAATGAAAATATGGTGGACGTACGACAAGAAATTTCTGAGAGTATTAGTGACCAACAAACTAGTATGAAATCTAAATTTGATAAATCTAGATGTACCGCCATGGTCTATAAATTAGGGGACTTAGTAATGGTTCTTAACCTAGGAGATAGTAATAAATTAGTACCTCCTTATAGTGGACCATATATGTAGAATAACAGCTGTATTAGGCAATGACCGGTATGTAGTCAGTAGTATTGATAGGTTTTTAAAATGAAAATATAAGAACGTATATTCCGCCGACCGTATGAAATTTTGGATCAGACTGAACATGCCATCGAGTTGCATGACAGATAGCGAAAGCGAATTTGCCAGCAGTAATTAAATATTCTTATTATAGTTTCAAAATAAATGGTATTCGATTTTTGATTATAAGATTTGCTTATTTACGAATCAGTTTATAATATATGTACCATTGAATTAAACAATTTTTAACAGAAATATCTCGTATTTTATTTATTATGTTGAACTTGACGTTTCGAACGCTTTGCAGCGTCCGTGGTCGCAGGAAGACTAAGGTGACATTTTGTCTTACATTGGTTATTCAATTCAATTATTACATCTACCGACATGGATGAATTAATTATATATGTACCGATTCACACAAAATAGCTCACGGTATCCGAACATTTTTTAGTAGATCGCTAGGTTTGTGACTTGATTATTTTTAGGACTAGATCCCAAGCAGCTGGTATTTGCCAACCATCTTCTCTATTGAAATTGAGGTGTTTTCTTATTTCAATAGCCTCGCGTAGCATTCTCGGCATGTAGCGATTCTCCTTGGCGAGGATTTGTGGTTTCCACACCATATATATGTACTTATAAGTATATATATACCAGTTCCTCTCCTTAATATCCTGCCATTTCCAATGAAGTGAACCATACCCGGTTGAGCATGATCATCACATCATCGCCTTGTGTGGGTCAACGAGTACGATAACTGCATTGGCCGATGCGTCTTGTGAACGCAAGCGGTATTGTCAACATTGCTGCCTTGTGTGCGTAGAATATAACTGATACGCTTTGTGTGCGCAGATAAGTGTGATCGCTGGATAGGCCGATGCGTCTTGTGAACGCAAGCGGTATTGTCAGCATTGGCGTCTTGTGTGCGCAGAACATAACCGATACGCCTTGCGTGCGTAAATGGATATAAAGTCTGCGTAGGCCGATGCGTCTTATGAGCGCAAGCAGGTTTAGAGATGGACAGTGTGGACGTCAGCTCATAATTAGATAATATTTAAAGGTTACGGTTTTAATTTGATTTTTGAATTTGTGAACAGCTAAAATTACATTATATCGATCCAGCATCTGGCAATGAATTAAATAGCACAATTTTACTGAATAGAATTATACCTAAATAAAATACCCGGAAATGTTTCAAAAACTCTAATTATAAATGGAATACCATGTGATTAGAATGGTGTACGAAAAAAGCTAATTAATAACTTTTCCGATCACCGCGGTGAACCGGCACCGTACACGGATGTGTCATCATTTTATAATAAAAATAAGTATTAGACTCATTAACTATAAGTAATATTAAAAGTAGTGTACATACTATATAGGTAAAACCGTCTCCTTCACACAGCAATTTATTTTGTCGAAAACTCTAATACTTTAGGGACAAACTCAAAACCTTTGAATTGTACCATTTCTATTTTTTTAGCTCTATCGTCGTGCTAAATAATTCAAGTATAGTAATATCACTTTTCACCTAATTTAAGTCATAAATTTAGCCTCGCATAAAATGATTTACACAGGGGTAGTAAATCGAATAACTTCTTACCATTTCATAGTATGATAATGGCACCCAAAAAAAATATGAATGCAAAAACATAAAGTTTATTATGCCGTTGAGTGTACACCATAATTCTATAACATGTATCAGTTTACCAAAAATATACGTATACCTCATAAAAAGAAATTAAAATTTCGTGGAAAATGATACATAAAACTTTCATTTAAAAATTTTATTTTTTTTCAAAAAAGTTATTCAATAATATTTACTTAAGTCATGTCTTACGCAACAAAACGAAATACTTCTCAAAACTTATAACAAAACGTCAGACATAAATCTATACAAAACAAACATAATATCAATACAAACAAAGCTTCCATACGAGCCTACATAACTATTGTCTTCTTATCTGGGCAATAGGATACAGAAGGTCGATGTTAATGGTAAAATATCTTCGGGGTCCCCTGTAGTCATGGGAGTCCCACAGGGGTCAATTCTAGGTCCATTCTTATTTTTAGTATATATAAATAACTTACCTTATTATGTAAAGGATAAACATGAGATTGTATTGTTTGCGGATGATACCTCTTTGACATTCAAAATTAATAGACAGTTAGGTAATTATGACGAAGTTAACGATGCTCTCTCTAAAGTTATGCATTGGTTTAATGTTAATAATCTGCTTTTAAATGATAAAAAGACTAAAGTAATTAAGTTCTCAACACCTAATGTAAGACAGGTGACTACCAATGTACATGTTAATGGAACTAATTTAGCCCCTGTGGAGACAACTGTGTTCTTGGGTATAACAATTGACTCCAAACTACAATGGGGCCCACAAATTGAAAAAATATCAGAAAAACTAAGTTCTGCAGCCTATGCAGTGAAAACTATTAGACGGCTCACTGATGTTGATACGGCTAGAATAGTTTATTTCAGCTACTTTCATAGTATTATGTCATACGGAATTCTTCTTTGGGGTAACTCCGCGGACATTAACACCATCTTTTTATTGCAAAAGAGAGCCATAAGAGCTATCTACAAACTTGGTCCCCGTGAGAGCCTTAGAGAAAAATTCAAAGAAATAAATATTCTAACAGTCGCATCGCAATATATCTATGAAAATCTTTTGTATGTCCATAAAAACATAGACTCATTTTGTAAAAAGAGCGATACTCATAACATAAATACTAGATATAAGCATAATCTTGTGTTACATGCAAGCCGTCTCCACAAAATAAGTAATTCTTTTATGGGGCAATGTATACGGTTCTATAACAAACTTCCCAGCAATATAAGAGAATTGTCAATAAACAAATTTAAAACTACTATTAAAGCCAAATTGTGTAGCAGGGCATATTATAAAGTATCTGACTATATTAATGATAAAAATGCCTGGGATTGAGTCGATCCAATTATAATGTAATTAATAAATTATGTAAATTTGTTTGGATACCAAAAGAGGGATGCCTGAGTTTTTTGGCAGTATTTTTATCAGTGCTCACCTAGTCATGAACTGCACGGTAGGGAAAAAAATTGTGACGATTCCAAACAAATGTAGCCATTTTTACGGAATAAAAAGATTTTGACTTTGACTTTGACTTTGACTATGTAAAATAAAATTATAAAATAATCAACTTTCATATCAAACATTAATGTATATAATGTTTACAGAACAAAACTATAACAGCTGCTTCTATTGCCAGTTGAGATCCCGCAGGAGAACCTGCAGCTTCTTGATGCTGTTGCAGGCCTCCGGCAGATCCCTTGGGTTCCCAAGTATGGGAGTCCGCTGATTTGCCGCAGCAAGGCGTGGGCGGTTTACTTTTCTATAAAACCTCATACAATACTTTCTATGTAGTTTAAATATATGAGCTAATAAATAGTCGATCATTTTTATTCATAGTAAATAGTTATGTGTGTGTTATGTAATACGCAGAATATTTTATTTAGCTACAGTTCTATTAAGCAATTCATTTAAAGGATCTTGCCATGGAAGTGACGTTCACTAGGAGTAAACTTGTGAGCAGGAACGCTCCCATTTCTCATTTGAAGTATATAAGTATATTCATATGGAGTAATACCACGTAGGTTTTTGGCTAATTTGAGTTCAATGGTGTTATTCTCAGGTTTATTGCAATTATACATATTAGCTATTGTTTTAACATCTTTGATACTTAATCCGTCCCTCTGGCCGATCATGAAACCATTTACCTGTAAAATACATAAATATTCTTTTTAAGATATATATATATCACTTGAATTTCTTTTGTGTATAACAATAACTTATGAATCCTTATTTTTCTATTTCCTTATTGACTATAAAATGCACTAAATCGTGTGCTTCTGTGTGTTAGTTCAAGTAAAGAAGCACCATGGCGTGTTCACCCGCTGTCATTATTAATCGAATGCTACCACTGTTATCGCTGGTTTGATTCTCTCTGCCTCTGCTCCTACCATCTCCTTTTACATGTTTTTTTATACAGCACTAACACCATGGTTGACTCTCTTGCATTGACAGCCCTGTAAAAATCTCCTCACGCCTTTACTCGCCATTTACACTATCGGTAACAGACGAAGCTTCTAACTGCTTCCGCTGCAGTATCTGCGGTTGTCACTGTGACACGTGTTTCAGCTATCCGTAAGACATTTTTCAATATGTCGCAGAGGTACAATGTTTGCAACTTCTATAACAGGTAGTGGGTATGAGTAGGCAGCCATGGCACCAGTAGTTGTCATTCACATACGCATAACAGCAGATAGTGGGTGCGTGTGCTAGCGGGTGCTGTAGCATGTCAATCGAATTGAACACGCAGGTTACGCAGCAGCCAAGCAGGTCGTGTACAAATAGGTTTAATTATCTCTAGTTCTTTCCAGGTAAGCAACTCTACCAACCATATCTCATAAGAAATCTCAGCCAAAAACAATTCCTTGGATAGTTGTTGCATTTTTAAGAGTATGTAACGTTATCAGTAAGCTTCTAGGTAGTTACTGTACTAACAGCGGGGCGACGTCGTATACAGAAGTTACACGCACTGACTGATAGCACACTATGTACATTGTATAGATCAAATTACTTATTGATTAACTAAACAAAACCTGAATCTATTATCTATATTACCTTAGATATAATGGTAACATTTCGGTTACTAGAACCTGCATATTCGGTATAATGCATAACACTGTTGTAATCATAGTGTTCCTCTATATTATTTTGATCACTGTCTTTTCCAGCTTTCGTAGCACTTGCATAAATCTTGAAGTATTTCTTCTTGCCTGAATAATGAAAACGAAAAAACTGCTTTAGTTGAAAAAGAGAGTTGGTCTAAAAAACAGTATCGGTATTAATATAAGAAAAGGCATGCTCTATTAGTTCGGACATGTAGAAAGTGTCCACGAGGGCAAAATGACAGAGAAGATGTACAACGCTAAAGAAGATGGAAGTTGGAGCCGAGCAAGGTCATATGTTATCAAAAGGTAACAGGAGCCCTAGGAGCCGGCAAGCAAGCATGACCAGAGCTATACATGTTAAAGAAGCCAGTGAAGTGCATAAGACATGCGACGCTAAGTCATATCTGCTTACTTCGGCACTTGACGTGAAGATGTGTACATGTTCAGTTAAGAAATCCCCAATACAAACCGTCAAGACTCCGACTCACGGACCGATAGTTCCGTAAAAAAATATTTTCTCGACTTATTTTCAAAAAAAAAAGTTTTTTTTTATGATGTAACTACAAATTTACGATTTTCAGATTTTTTCCTCTACTTGTGCGACATGATATTGCTTCTTACCAAATTTTATGATTCTAGGTCAACAAGAAGTACCCTATAGATTTGCGAGCATAAACGAGGCATAAATAGCCGTATCTTTTGATTGCGTTGACTTAGAAGTTTGATTTTTCACTGCTCGAAGGGATTACAGACCTGAGTATTTGATATTAATTTCAGCCTGATAGCTGCACCCGTCCCTGAGAAGAAGGGTATTGACAGACGACAGAGAGAGAGACAGACAGACGGACAACAAAAGTGATCCTATAAGGGTTCTGTTTTTCCTTCCTTTTGAGGTACGGAACCTTAAAAAAAACGAAAATTTCAGCTAAGACAGCAATAATACATCCGAAATCATTTGCCTTCGCACGGGTGATCCGATTGCTACCAACTTCACAAGATCACCTGCTGGGGATCTCAATATTGCTTAAAAATTTCATACAAATCCGTCGCGCCGTTTTTGAGACTACAGGAAACACACATACACACATCGAACTTATGCATATAAGCCGTTGGGTTAATCTGATTGGGTGATTTCAGCTGTACAGGAAAGTTTCACAGCGCTCCGTTTTACACTGTTCCTAGCCATCATTCACTTCTAAATATTCTTATTTATGCTTTTGACACGCTTCTGCATGGCCTGGCCTTTGGCCTGGCCTTTGGTAGATAGATAAAAAGGGCAATGGCAAAATTTGCTAATATCCGATACTATTGCATGGTAACTATCTATGTGTAGCATTATAATTGACTCCCAATATAGATCGCACTAGTTTACAAATATGGACTTGCACATTAATTGCAAATACCTTAAAGTTTCAATATGCAATCATCATGATCATGGGGATCATGTGCCAGAAGCTAAGCAACAACTCCTGGCAACTCCTGCCAATCTACAGGCAGCAATTCTGGAACAAAACTGCACCGGAGTACAATTTAGGGTCTCCTCCAGAGGCAACGCGCACCAATCCGCTCTCGGCGGAGCGACAAATAGTGCTTGCTATCCATTACCTTCCTCCTCCTTACAAATAGACCGCCATCCTTTACGCAGCTCTGATTCCAGCAGCGGGTCGAGGAAAGCTGAGTGTTGCAAGTGGAATGTTAGAGTTTATTAAATATAAGCTTTATGATATATAGATACATAGCCTGTTTTGTTGAGAAGTAAACAATCGTCGAGAAGTAGGCTAGATCGATGTCAAGCGGTCTATGTAGTTGAGCACACAGCCACTCCTTAGCTTAATTGCTAAGAACCGTAGAATTATTCACTGAAGCCCAACAACCTCCCGGGAATTATGTTATTGATACAGTCTTCTGTACGGCAGCGGCACATCTCCAAGCGCATATTCTGTATGATATAGCTGTGCCTTATATAATGCTACCAATGCTAGAGCCTATGCTAATTATGTGCTCCATCCGCCTTAACTTTAATCCCGAAGATAATAAGCTTTTAACATTCCATACCGTTTTGGAGATTGCATTTGTCGACGGTGATGTACTTGTCGCGGTCAGGGCGATTATGTTCGTGTAATAAACCGATAGTATGTAGTAACTCATGAAGCGCAGTTCCTATTTTGGCAAAACAAAATGGTGCCTCGAGATTTACCACCTGAGCGCCACCTGACGACAATAAGCATTACAAGTAGGAGATTTATTATTATTATTTTTATTGGGAAATGGCACTTGACTACCAGCCCAGCCCAGATATGCCAGAGACCCCTGGTGCTTCATGATATCTCGTCGAGTCTATAACCTTAAAGATTTCTATCCATTCCACCGTTTAATGATTCGGCACTGAGAAGATTGACTGAATCTTTTAAGTGGGTTGATTTTATCACGATTTGAGAATATGCACGTCATGTCAGATGATCATTTATATGCATAAACGGTAATGGAGGTACAAGATCGTGGAGCCCTACTGAACTCTATACTTTACAACTCTAAAAGTAACTTTCCCGTGTACTGATTAGAAGATTCCTGGAAATAACTTATATCTCTTCTGTAGCAGCTATGAAACGATAGTCTTGAGGTGTTGTCAGAGAATTATTATTTGGGCTGTGTTGTCCTGAAATATGAAGGCATTCCCCAGTTAATATGATCCTGATGAAATAGCGCTACGATTACATTTGTTTTGCCAAAGCCTTCAAATACATTAGTCAGCAGATAGCATCATATGCAGAAATATAAACATGTTGATGACATGCTCTAAAACTAACTTAAGTCTTAAAACTCAAAACATCTTCAAATGGCTGGGTAATGACAAGTATATTTAACCTGTTGATAAGTAATGGCTGCGCACGATAATATTTTCAGTAACTTTTAAATTTTATGATAATCTTGGAAAAATGGAAGGTACACCGCTGATGTGGAGAGACGAGTGAGTGCCGGAAATAGGGTGAATGGAGCGTTGGGTAAACTTCTAGGCAGCCGAAATCTAAGCCAGAAGGCACAGCTCGCTGTACACAATGCGGTGCTAATTCCAACGCTAACTAATGGAAGTGAGAGCTGGGTATGGCAGAGAGAGCATGAAAGTAGAATAAATGCGGTCGAGATGAGAGCATTGCGCAAAATTAGTGGCATAACGCTTGCTGACCGCGTTCGTAATGAAGACGTGAGAGAAAGAGTTGGTCTGAAAGAGAATGTCGGTGTTAAGATAAGAAAGGGCATGCTCCGTTGGTTCGGACATGTAGAAAGAATGCGGGAGGAAAGAATGACGAAACAGATATACAATGCAAAAGTGGAAGGATGTAGGAGCCGAGGAAGGCCGAGACTAACCTATCATGACCAAATTGGTCGTGTTTTATCAGAAGGTGATGTCAGGAGTCCCAGGAACCGGCGAGCGTGGATGAAAAGAGCTATCTAGTCACAGAAGCGAGTGAAGTATGCAGGGACCGCGTCTTATGGCGCTCGATTCTTTCTGCCTACCCCGCGAGGAACTTGGCGTGAAGATATACATGATAAACTTGAAACAAAACGTGAATCATATTACTTATTAACTTATTTTATCTATAAGTTACGCATAAGTTTCAGTGCACCCTAAAATCAGTCCGTGTATCACCATAAACAGTTATACACAGCATACTTGATTGAGCGGGGTATTTTTTCTTTTATTTAAACTACTAGATTGATTGTGGTAAGGTTATGGATGAACAATTGCCTAGATGGATCCAATTCTGTTACATCCAGAACAATCTGAATGATTACATTCGAAATATTTAGTATATTTAGTGTATGTAAGTGACGTCCAAATTCGCCGGTAGGTAGGTTATGGAAACTTTCAACCCAACACAATCCATGTCAAAGAAGTTGAATCATGCCGTACCAGATTTTGGCATTTTCAATCTATCTATCTACCTATAACTTCACGCCAAATCCCTTACGGGGTAGGCAGAGAGAACCGAGCGCCACGTGACTCGATCCTTACATACCTCACTCGCTTCATTTTGGCATTTTGCTAATTATTTATATTGTTTTGCTGTACATGACATGACAGGTAGTAATAATAAGACTCTTGTTAACATATATGCATTATTTATGGATATATACATATAATTCAGATATGAGTCCATCTGTGTGTTATTATAGTTTAATGTAAGTATTATTTATATGTGATGAGTATGAGTTGACATTGTTTTATTGAAAGACAATAAAGTAACAAATAAAATAATATTCAGCACTAACTAAATTAATTCAATTGTTGTCTTAGCGTGATAGCATATACACATAACAAATCAATCTTGAAGCTATATTTGAAAAAGCAAGACAAATATCCACACTAATAATATACATACGTAACCTATTCATCGCTCTATATGTTTATTAGTTACATATATTTTAAAAGTAAACGGATTGTAGTGATAGCTACGTAACTTATTTAATCTAAGAATAATATACATTTAACATGTATCTTTAGATAATAGGTATGCAAGAGCGGAGTTTGCCAAACACAAGTAGCTTATACTTACCAGGTAACTCCAAACACTGTTAATATAAGTGTTAACTGAAATAAGTATGTTTATATTGTGTCGGAAAATAAAGCCTTCAAGCGTACTCATATTCAGAAAAATATCTTTATCAAAACTACTTACTATTTCATCTTCATTTCTTTAAATTACGTTGACGAGATCAGTCACTGTTACTGAAACCTACCAACAAGGCAATGTGAGGATTCACCCGATGATCCTCACGATGGTTTTCTTCATCCCAGAATAAGTAATAATTACAAATATTTACATTAATCCGATAACACGAATTTAGTATTATCAGGATTCGAACCGGGAACCAGTTGATGAATAGACCAGTTCTTTATTCACTGGATTATCACTGCTGTCTTAATATTTATAACTATTTTCGCATAATTTGATGCTGTATCTTAACCTAGGTTTTAGTACAGAGTAATATGTTATTTTAGTTTCATCATAGCTAACTCTTTTCTTAATTCAAGGTATTATTTAGATTGATATGCATTGCTATTTATATTTATGAATGTGCCAAGTTGTATATGACTACCTCTTCTACCCTTCAAACGATTCCAACTAATCACACATAGGTTGTAAATAATCTCGTCCGGCTCTGGCTATAGCTCTTTTTGTGACACGTTTTGCAACCCTTTACGTGTCATGGTCTTCAGAAGATCTGGAAGCTTGGCACTTTTTTTAAGACGGCTTTCTGCACCATAATCTCCCCCTGGACTGTGTCGTTCCACTGCCAAGTCGTCTTGTCACATCGGCTGATTGATTTTTCCAAACACTGCTAGGCCCGTCCCTTTTGATAGCCGCTTGAAACCTATGTCAGTGGTGCTGGACTGGTTCGCCACTGCACATGTCACAGGTAGCCGAAGCGGGACTAGACATCATCAAGCATTTCAGGTAGCTGAAGCGGGACTAGACGTCATCAAGCATTACCTAATTTGGCATCCTTATACCTTACACCATACCTTGCGGTGATCAGAGCGGCTTTACTTGATCCGCGTTCTGCGTTATGATTATCATATCCAGAACGTTATCCTATTAGCTTTGCAACCTGGCTGTGGCGTATAAGAACTTACCAGATGGGTTACAATTCCAATGATGAACACTTTTACTGTTATAAGTTTAAAGCAGTTTACTTCCGAGATGTCGTCCTGAAACTCCTCAAAGAGCACTATAGCTACCCCGTTCTCCTCACCAGGTTCACCAGTGTAGATCAACTTGTAGCCTTTCCCAATGAACTGGGATCTGCTGCCTTCCACCGAGAATCTGGAGAGCATGCCTGCTATCTCCCGCGCGCTTTCAATCAGCGTGCCAATTACACATTGCGATTTGATTTTGGTTTGCGTCTTTAACCGTTCTCGTCCTCTGCTTGGTAGCCCTTGTCCACTTGTCACAGGGGTCGGGCGAGGTACCTACGCGCCGTCATGCGGTTGCGCCCTATTTGTAGTACTAGATTTTTTCTATACATCTTTTTAGATTTGGCTTTTAAGGAGCGACTGCCGTGTGACCTCCCAACCCTGATGGGATAGCCTGCGCCGGAGTTTCGTCTGTTGATCAACAGGTGAGCAAACTTGCACGTGTGGTTAACTTGGGTCCCAAAAATGCCAGGGAAAAATGGTTAATAAGAATATGGACCCGTCATTTTTTGCGTATTTTTTGTGCCTTTTTGTGAACGGGTACACATACTATTTCAAATTTTTAACTGATTTGAAATAATGCCTTCTGCTTAATAATTATTAGGTAAAACTAATATTACGTAAGGAAGTGTTCTTAGACTTTAATTATATGTACTAGTTTGTTTGTTTGTTAAAACTTTATTGTATAATTTAACATTCAAAGTACCGAACAAAAATAATACAAAATAAAAAACTTAATCTAAATTATACAATGGCGGACTTATCCCAATAGGGATCTCTTCGAGTCAACCATGAAATGCTTGAAAAGGAATTCGTCTAATAGGTTTGGTGCAATTTACGCACAACACACACTTCACGCTCAACACAAAATACCCAAACACACACTACATATACGCGTTAAAAAATAAATGCTAATTCAAATATCAGAAATAGAGTCGTAATGCTTCTTCGTGTTCCTGTGATTTAAAGGAGAGACTAGTTGTAATAGGATCAAGGAAGAACTTATTAATTTAGTGTTTCTTACCAGTACGTCCAATGTACGATGAGCAACCCGCATGTTTATTGTTATGTATTGCTACATAGTCCGACTGATCACTCCGCGGAACAAACTTGATGCAAGTTAAAAGTTGTATGATGTTCATGGCTTGCAATATCATTTTTCGATGCTGTAAAGCTGCCGATTAGATACTGGTATTAGTGCTCGGCAACATTATTTGTAAGCTGATATGTTTTACCTAAACCACATCTTGTCACTAGTATATGTACAGCCTAGTACACGTCAATCTTGACACTTTGATTTTTGTATCGTTCATAAGACGTACGTTAATAAGAGTTACTCTCACAATTTGAGTGTCAAACGTGATCTGCTCTTAGCTACACATGAAGCATCACGCAACGACTTGTAATCAGGAGCAATTTTATGTATACAACCATCACCAGTTTGTATACCATAGGAATTAGAGCTCGGTTTTTTTTATACTACGTCGGGAGGCATACAAGCATACAGCCCAACTGATGTAAAGCGGGTACCGTAGCCTATTAACGCTTGCGATATATTAAGTATCACTCGTGCGCTGCCTCCTCTGCTGGTTACACAGCAACTCCTTGGGAGCTTACTGGTGACCTCACTCACACGCAGGAACACAACAACCCTCTAAAAGTTGTCATTTGGCTGCGTTCTGTAAGGTGGAGCTACTTCACCAGACGGGTTGCTATGATGCGCCCTACCTCTCTTAAAACATCCAGACCAAGACAGACATGTTCATGCACACAAATGTTTGCCTTGTGTGGGAATCGAACCCACGAGCGTTGGTGTTATAGTCGCGTCATTCACGACTGAGCCACCGCGCTCGTTGCTATCAATGAGACACACGCCACTGCCACCATTACTACTTTAGTTCCTTCGTCTTTCATCTCATATAGGAAACACATGCAACAATTGCTGCCCTGGCTACAGTGGGTTGCTCTGATACGTATTTAGGATCTCCATGAAACATATATTAGTGTTTAGAAATAACAACCACAGTTGTTGAAACGGTATATTGTTGCTTGTAAAATCTATTTCAAATAGCGAAGATGATCACAACGAACGGAAGTATGAAAATGGAATAAATAAAATCGGCCAAGTGCGAGTCGGACTCGCGCACGAAGGGTTCCGTACCACTATCTATAAAAATGGCAAAAAAATCACGTTTGTTGTATGGGAGCCTCCTTAAATATTATGTTATTCTATTTTTTAGTATTTGTTGTTATAGCGGCAACAGAAATACATCATCTGTGAAAATTTCAACTGTCTAGCTATCACGGTTCGTAAGATACAGCCTGGTGACAGACGGACGGACGGACGGACTGACGGACGGACAGCGAAGTCTCCGTAATAGGGTTCCGTTTTACCCTTTGGGTACGGAACCCTAAAAACAAGTTAAACCGGCGTTCAATAAGAGAGCTCATGTTACAAAGTGATAGGGTATATTTATGGCGCTTTTCTCAATAATGTGAATTTATAATTATAGCATCTATAATAATAATATCGATAAGCATAGAAATAATCGCAGCAGCCGAACTAAAAATGGCGGTCCCGCCAATGGCGGACTTAAAGCAAGGGCACATTTGTTATCAATTATACAATATTATAATATAAAAATAATATAAAAAATGTATTTTATAATAATTATATTTAAACAGGTGCCTGTTGTGTATAATAACCAAATAAATACGTGGTCTGTTTACAAATAAGAATAAATTATATAATAAGAATGTTGTTTTGTCATGCTTAACTGTAATTTTTGGAGTCGTGCAAATTGCAAACTTACTATAACTCCCTTCAATGACATAAGGAACTGTGGCCTTGGGCCAGCGTTTGGAATCGTTAAATCCTACCACGCCAATACCATCAGGTAGCATTATATCACCTTCAAAGTATCCGCCCGTTTCCTCAGGATTCATCAAGGAAAGTTCGTACAAAGGCACTACCTGCACTGCAAAATAAAATATGAAATATTCTTGTATTAAGATATTAATAACTATATTGAAACAAGCTGTAAGCTTTCAATTAAAACGATGAAAATGACTTCATTGACATAGGCACGTCTTTACCGCGTTGTTACTTCAAGTACATTAAAAATAACATACATTTTTTTCATCCAGCGTATCTTTCTTTCTTTTAATAATCGTTTTATAATATTAGCAAGAACGTAATTTTTGTTTACAATCGAGCATTTTTATAATATATTTAAACCTAGTGAACCGTGCACGGCGAAATTGGTACACGTATATTTTTTGTTTAGAATTGGTTCATGTTAATACAGCATTTTTTTTTGTTTGTGTTTTTCTTATTTTAACCATTTTCGACTTTTTAGGGTATAAAACTTGTGGCGCCCTCATAGCAGGGAGGGTGGCTGATTACTGCATAGGCTTGAATAAGCCGAACCCCTTCCTCTGCTAGATCGCTTAGCACGACACCCTCGAGGGTTTACAGCATATCAATAATATAATGTCTTTTGATTGTGTACAATCTAGGCTTTAGCATCGAAAACCACTCGAGCATCAACGAAGTGAGCTGTTGTCATCAAAGTAGGTAACGTTGTTGAAAGAATGGCTTGAGATGCCCACGTGATTAAGCTTGGAAATTAATCAGGAGCATCAGGTCTCCTGCCTGACGGAATTGTAATGAGCATTACACTTTATCCGACACGTCAACACAAAGATATCTCTATTATTCACAACACTGTAGGGTGATATACGTAGCTGATAATGTACCCAGGTACACATGGCTCAGCTTACATACCTACGCTTTTGATAGGTTTCAGAGCTGTGATGAAAAATGACACCGGTGTATTTTGAAAATCATTGGGTATAGGGTTACCTTGCATAAGGTTTGCCCTTAAAAGTGAAGAGGATGAGCAGGATAGACTTAAGAGCGGAAGGCGAGAGAGCGTAATAAAGTAGGTAGATAAATAATATGAATAACAAATATGTGCTCTATAATAACATGAATAAATAATTACTAACATACTTTTAATATGTTTCTTCAAAATGACGTAAAGGGGTTGACAACGTAGACGTGACAACGAAGCTCCTAATGTTACAAAATGTACAGGCAGGCCGTACGCTTACCTTAGTGATATAATACGGATATACGATAGAAGATGGCTAATGAGACTAAATTGCCTGGAGAGTTGGTCTCCATTTTTAAAGCATGGTATAAAGGTCAAACCAACTATGTAAAGTGGGCAGGTTCATTATCGGGCGCATACAGGTTACAATGTGGTGTGAAGCAGGGGGGTATTTCGTTACCTTCTATTTTTAACCTGTACGTGAACAGTCTGATCGCTGAGCTCAGCAATGTTGGTGTTGGATGCTCAATTGATGGTAAATTTGTTAATAGATAACATTAGTTATGCTGATGATATGGCACTTTTGACTCCATCAATCGGAGCCTTGAGGAAGCTGATTAGTGTTTGTAAAAGGTACGCGGAGGCTCATGGGCTCAGCTATAATGAAAAGAAAAGTGAGGTGATGATTTTCAAATCAGGTAAAAAGACATACGCAAGACCATATATCCAGCTTGCTGGTATTGAACTGAAAGTCGTTAATAAATTTAAATACCTGGGCCACTGGGTCTCAGACGACCTATGCGATGACCTTGATATTGAGAGGGAACGCAGGGCATTGGCGGTTCGGTGCAATATGCTGGCCCGTAGATTTTCCCGTTGTACTAAGGATGTAAAAATAACCTTATTTTTACATCCTTACAAGGCATACTGCCAATCCATGTACACGTGCGGCTTGTGGACTACATATACGCGCCGAGCCATCAATGCTCTGCGTGTGCAATACAACAATGGGTTTAGGATGTGGTTGGGGCTGCCTCGTCACTGTAGTGCGTTAGGGATGTTTGCTGTAGAACGCACAGATGGGTTTTATAGCGTAGTGCGTAAAAAAATTGCGTCCCTGTTACGCCGCATGCGGAACAGTGCCAACAACATTGTAAACATAATTGCCCGAGTGGATAGCACTATTGTACGCCACTGGGTAGAACTTAATTTATCGCCGGCAGGCCAAAGGCGGGCAGTTAATACATGAATTGTAGGCACTCGAAATAGTCATATGCTTGCTCTATACTAATATAATTTAAGTAATCATGTATACTAACTCAACTTATGGGCTATGCCCGAAATAAATGATTTATTATTATTATTATTTTCATAGATATGTCTAAATTCTTTGATCATGAAAATCATAATTTACTTCCTTATATTTTCAAAGGATATGGTACAAGGGAAAAAGCATTAAAATGGCTAAAAAATGTTTTCGATATTTTCTACTTCAGAATTTTTGTATTACTTCTGAAATAAATTTTGAGGATTTAGACCCCGCTAGTTAATAATTAGAGAAAAATCGAAGAAAGCAAGTTAGAACGCAATTATATTTAATTATCAGCTAACCTAGTAAAAAAGAGCTCCATAGTTCAAAATATCACAGACAAGTAACACGGATGTAACGCACCAGCGCGACTAGATGTGTATTGGCACGACGCAAAATAGGCTACTCTTGGCATATACTCACAATGCTTTTGTCTTGCTGGAGTCTGTTCAGGTAGCTGAGAAATACATGTCGTATTATCATCATCAGAGGCTGTTATCGATGATGCAGGGACTGAACGAAATAAAAATGCGAGTGAAATTGTGTACTTTGAAAATCTCATATTGAGTGCTTAGGGCACTACTAACGATAATTTAATTTAATAAGTTTAGTTTATATATATCATGATTCCACATGGTACTTAAGCGAATAAAGCAACTCAATGTAATGACGAAAAATTTTATGAACATTCGATACATCGATACATAATGAACCTTCGTTCCACGTGCTTTCAGATAAAGAAATTAGTAACGAAAACTTGTAAATTAGCGTATGTACAAAATTTTTATTTTTTTTTATTAAAAAAAACATATATAGGCAAGTTAATCCAAATACCTTTGTGTGTTTTCAACATCAATGCATGTTGCAATGACAATCGCGTGCTCTAAAAGCTGTGCAATGTTATTGGCCGTAATCATCACATGTATTGTACAACAACATACAACTATTAGTATGAGTGACTAAAGCTCGTATAGACTTCAATCAGAATTTCATGGTTTCGTTATTCTGAACAGACCTGTATAAGGAATCAAAATTGAATATTCAAAATTCTATAAATTTGTTGATTTTGAAATTTAATATCGATTTGACAACATTGGATTACACAAGTGTTTAGTGACATAGACAGGTGTTATTAGCGCATCAAAATCACAGGTATTGTCCACCAGTGGAACTCTATCAGTCAGGAATACCTAGGATAATGACATTTAATAGTGAGCGCCATCCGCTGCTTCGAAGCCGAACAGCTATGCTAACCATGCTACTTTTAATCATCTAAATTATTAATATTTTCTTTTTACATTCTTTTATATCAGGATTCTTTAATATTTATTTTATGTTCAAGATCGGATTTTGGGCCCAAATCCTAATTATGCTTCATCGGCATTTCTGAGAGGACGTGTTAAATTCACTGACTATTCACTCCAACTATCCTGGCTTGAGAGTCCGATGAGACTACCAGCCGTTTTGAGATCTCTAGTAATTAATTTAATGCTTCAAATAGAGTTACTCTACTTGTGGACCTTAAAATCTCTGGTAAATAGAGTACGGGTGCTGATATAAATAATACACTCAAGAAATTGGTGCCGTGACAAGGATTTATAAAACATTCGCGCTAGTAGCGCGAAAAACATTTAATTGTGCTATGGTCAAAAGTTTGTGTAAATACCACAATCGCATCGCCAAATGAAATCGACATAAAATTGTGATAAAACACAATTCGGCGAAGACCAATCAGTAAACGACAATACTTATGTGCTGATGATGATTATTATTATTACTTCATGTGATTCGTCAAAAGATTGTATATACAACTCAATCCGAAGAAATCGCCATTAAATTGTGATAAAACAATTCGGCGAAGACAAAGCAATAAATACGAGTAGTTACAGTACTTATGTGGTGATGGTGATGATTATTAGTATTTACTGTGATTCGTTAAAAGATTGTACACAATTCAATCCGACGATATCGCCATAAAATTCTGATAAACACAATTCGGCGAATTTATACAAAATAAATAGTTTCAACGATACTTATATGTTGCTGATGATGAAGGTTAGTTAATTAGTGTGTCTCATCAAAAGATGTAGATATAGATGACATAATCCATAAAATTGTGATAAAACACAATCGGCGGCGATGAATCAGTAAATAGGCAATACCATACTTATGTGGCGATGATGATGGTAATTATCATCTATGCTGCTGCAAGAAAGCTTTGGGCTGCGTTGTTCTTTATACATTTGCTGCTGTTGTGTATTGTGCAAAATAGGTAAATATCTAGGATTGAGTTGTTAATCTTAGTAGATATTTGGGGAATGAACTAATTACGCCTATAATTTGCATGTCCTGATGGCACGAAAACTGACACACGTTGTCTCAAGCGAGGCCTCTAAAACGTAAGACGACCTTAGATAATAATTCACGACTATCTATGGGTTCATTGGCAATATTGAGATAATAGCAGATGTCGCTCACCTCACGTTGTAATTCCAGCGGAAAAAAGTGGTAACGCTTATATCGCTGATTATAGTCGGTAGATCTCTGTTGTGCTTTAAAGTCAAGGAATCGTAAAAATAGTTTTTGTGCCTTCAATACGAGATTTGTATATCAGGGAGTTATTAAGATGGCGATGAGGGCGAGAGATGAGAAGGTCATCAAAACGTTGACTCAAAGCTCCGAAGACCCACAGAGCCGTCCCTCCTTCTCTTTCGTCACACCGGAAAAGACGATAGGAAAGAAGGGCAAAGGGGCGCAACTTCGGGCGCCATTTCCTTTCGATTCTGGAGAAAAAAATGAACAAAAGCTGAACGGAGGGAAACGAGCAATCATGCTCACTAAAATGTCCAGAAGCGTGGCGACGTCGGGGTTAGGTCACTGAGTTGCCTAAAATATGATTGAGCACGGCGATGGCTGCCTTCCGCGTCAACTCGTGAACGGGTGCCGCGCGGATGGACTGGTCTGCCCGCATCCCTCACTTCAGGTAACAATTGTAACTACCGGACTAAGACTAGCTTTAAGCCTGTAAAGAAAAAAAGCAAACGAAAGACACGGAAGAAAAAATAAAGTCCTAGAAAAAAAAATAACTACCACCCAACAGGAAAAAAAGAAAAACAAAAAAATAACCCCTGACCTGACGACAAAAAAAAATCCCAGTATTGACAAATATAATTATATATATAAGCACATATACTATTGTAATGAGCGAACAATAAATGATCAAACTAACAAAACCTGACAAACAAAAAAAGGCACGGGCCAAAGAGCCTGTGGATGTGACTTTCATTAAAAAAAAAACAATACTAGATGAGGAGTATTATTATGTTCTTTAGGGTGTACTTGTGAACAGTACCTACAAATTATAATAAGACGTAAAAGAAATAAATTGCTATATGGTCGCTTACAAAATTATTTATTTGTGCGTATGTTTGTTTCGCTATGTTTTGAATATCTATATTATTATGAATCCTTATTGGAAGATACAATGGAATGAAAAATAATTTATCGCATAGAATTATTATATTACCTGTCAGGTTCAATGTACTCATGAAATAAATTAATTGTACACAGATTTTATTAATTTTATTGACTTCTGTATATTTTAAATAATTTACAATTTGTAGTCAAATATACATTTTTATCGATCTCTATAATGAAGTCTACTGATTATTTAATTACATAAGCCAAATGATTTCAAACACTTGCACAATAGCTCAAATATTAAGGTCGCAGGAATATACACGTTAGTTAAAAGTGAATTGTAAGGTTTTTATACGAATCATACTTTTGTAATTACAACACATGATCTGTATTACTTAGCTGTAGTCTTACTACATCTACTACATCATAAATGTATGTAGAAAGTTAGATATTCAGATAAATACAAGTGACTTTAAAGCTGAAGTAATTGGGTCTGTTTCGAACGAAATTGCTTCGTTCGAAAGAGAAGATAGTGTTGACATACGATAATTCGGTAGTACTCTAGATACATTTTCGTTCTCAATGAAAGTAATTGGAGTTGTATGACTACAATTGTACATATGAATGATTGTTAGAACATCTCGGGTACTTAATCCGTTCCTCTGGCCTATTTCGACACCGGCAACCTGAATAATATGAAACACTGTTTAAACATTCTGAGTATTTACTTTTAAATGATTATTTTTTTAATTTTCTAGTTTGCAAAGTACATAATTCATCAAAATAAAAATTAAAGAATGAGCGGTACATGCACAGTCTAACCAAAATGGTAGAACTTTGACTACCAATATTTTCATCTTTAATTTCAGGCCGAATCCCTTGCAGGGTAGGGAGATAGAACCGAGCGCCACGTGACCCGATCCTTACACACCTCACTCGCTTCTTTAATATTCATATTACTTATAATACGATATTTTCATAATACTTCAAAAAATGTGTTATACTTGCTAGTATGATAAATTGTACTACATAATTACAAATTTCAATTAAATTTCTACTATTTTTATTTGAATCTTTTTTCTTACAACTGAATTAGTTATTGGGTTCGTGGTTTCAATGTTCGTTATAAAATAAGATTTTTGTGACAAGTTGTACTAAAATTTCAGAAACAAGGTTTCTAAAAATATACCTTTGGGCGGTGAATAGTAGGTACATTGCTTTCTTTTTTTTTTTTTCAAAAACGATTACTGATAGGAAAGTTGAAGATTCGAAAAAAATAAAATTTTGTTTACGCGAAGTTTCTTCCCGTACTTTGGTAACTCCTTTGAATGTTTATTAATACACTTTAGATTTTAATTTAAATATCTACGCATACTTAAAAAATTCATACTCCATATTTATATTACCTTAGGTGCAATGGTTTTCTCTCTGTTCTTTGAAAACACATACTCAGAAAAATGCATAACACTTTTGTAGTCATAGAGCACGTCCAAGTTATTATACTCAGCTTTTTTGTACATCTTAAAGAATTTCCCTTTACCTGAAAAATTATAATAGAAAATACCAGTTTCGGTATTTGTAAAACGTCGAGAAAATCACATTAATCGAATCAGTTCAATGCATATTCATCAGTTAAATCACGAAGGGGCGTATCTAACAAATTATATTTTTTGAGTTAAGTCCGTCATCGTAATGCTCAGGGCATATTTTACTAAATGACGGATATTTGACACGTTTAGTTGTGATTAACTAACAGTTATTACATATATACATATCATTACGCCTATCTTCTATTGGGGTACGCAGAGACTATGGAATGCCATATGCACTGATCCAAACATCTCTCCCGTTTCTTCCACACTCATAAATTCCTTCATGGTAGTTCTTCAAAAGTCAAAATCTTTTTATTCCGTAAAAATGGCTACATTTGTTTGGAATCGTCACAATTTTTTCCCCTACCGTGCAGTTCATGACTAGGTGAGCACTGATAAAAATACTGCCAAAAACTCAGGCATCCCTCTTTTGGTATCCAAACAAATTTACATAATTTATTAATTACATTATAATTGGATAGGCTCACTCCCAGGCATTTTTATCATTAATATAGTCAGATACTTTATAGTATGCCCTGCTACACAATTTGGCTTTAATTATAGTTTTAAATATGTTTATTGACAATTCTCTTATATTGCTGGGAAGTTTGTTATAGAACCGTATAGATTGCCCCATAAAAGAATTACTTATTTTGTGGAGACGGCTTGCATGTAACACAAGATTATGCTTATATCTAGTATTTATGTTATGAGTATCAGTCTTTTTACAAAATGAGTCTATGTTTTTATGGACATAAAAAACATTTTCATATATATATTGCGATGCGACTGTTAAAATATTTATTTCTTTCAATTTTTCTCTAAGGCTCTCCCGGGGACCAAGTTTATAGATAGCTCTTATGGCTCTCTTTTGCAATAAAAAGATGGTGTTAATGTCCGCGGAGTTACCCCAAAGAAGAATTCCATATGATATAATACTATGAAAGTAGCTGAAATAAACTATTCTAGCCGTATCAACATCAGTGAGCCGTCTAATAGTTTTCACTGCATAGGCTGCAATACTTAGTTTTCCTCATAATTTTTCAATTTGTGGGCCTCATTGTAGTCTGGAGTCAATTGTAAGAAGAACACAACTTCGGTTTTGGGAGCTTATGATTCGGTCCTTTTTCAGCACATTACCAACGTGATCTATATGTTTGCGTCTAGGATGGCTCTTGCCGATATCTCCATTTACTCTTGCTCGATACACTTCTTTCGTAACTCATTTGTCATTATTTTTTTCTAAATGTCCAAACCATGAACATACCCTTTTCAATATTTGTCACTACTACATCTTTCATTTCACATAGTAATCGATAGACTATTTAATCTACTATCAATAATGTTCGAAGGTCACAATTAATTGCATTACATTTTTTCTACCATCGTGATACCTTTAGTAAAAAAGTCAATTACGAATAACAATAGCTACTGCACTAGTCACACAAATCTGTATCATGCAGCCACGAGATGTTGCGTATACTAACGGTAGTGGGCGGGAATCGTCCGGCGCTAGTTCGCATGAACTAATTGGTGGCGGAGCACAAATTGTAGGTAAATTTGGTGCTTCCTATTTTTAATTACTTGTTGGTTACACTGCAGTGGGCTGCAAGATGGTTCGTCTTAAATAAAAAATCACAGTTGCTTACAATTGTAATCAACAATACAATTGTAATTGTTGTAATCTTCATAAACAAACACAGATTATTAGTAGCAACAACACACTGGCACAATTCACCGATAACAAGCGAAAATCGAGTACAGTGAGAAGCGCAGGTAAGCAAAAATAAAAAATAGCGATTACCGACGTGCGTTCGGCGTGAGAGCGTTAAGCGGAGTCAGCGGGCTCTTTTTGCTAAATGGTTTCGCACCATCTTCAGTAATTAATATCGTAGGAATTTTACTTAAGTAACACCGAAGACGCATTTTGCTGTCATGCATCACAATGCCATACTTCCTCAACTTCTCATATACTTGACGTACATAGTGTTCGTGAGTCTTTTCATCTTTGGAGAGAACTAAAAAGTCATCCAGGTATGTATAGACGAAATCCATGTCTCTAGTAACCTCATCAATGAAGCGTTGGAAAGTTTGTCCTGCATTATTGAGCCCAAAAGTCATGTATGGCGAACTTGCCCAGCGTTATTACATCGAAAGCCTCATCATCTCAATAGCTTCAAGAAAACTCGGAGTCCTGAACAGGGTGCGCCGGTTCTTCACGCCGGACCAGCTTTGTCTGCTTTATCAAGTATTGCTCGCATCTCTGGGACGGCTCCGCACAGTATCTTCTTGAGGCTCTCGATAGGTTGCAGCGACGGACTATCCGCATAATTGACGACGAAGAGGTTACCAAAAACCTAGAACCTCTTCAACTCCGTAGGGACATAGGCTCTCTCAGCGTCTGAAGAGCATCGCTACATCATCAACATAACTCATCACAGTATACTATTTTGGGACGGGGTATCATCGATATTACATCATTAAAAGATTTGTTTCCGGGTTACCATTGCTATGCCCCGAAGACTGGTTTATAGTCAAACACCGATTCCTTCGTAAACAAATGCCTTTATATTTATGGATTACATTTTTACAACTAAGTATTAACCACTGGAGTGCCACTATAAATTACTGAACAGTTACTGTTAACAAATAATTCTAAGAATTATTTTTATATAATAGATCAATAGCTTTAAATTAATACCAGTTATATTAAATTCTTCATTTCCTTCCGAACTAGTCCTATCTTTTTTTTTTTTGTAATCTGATTCGTTACCTTAAGGTTGCCTTGAAAATATTGCTTTTAGCAATAAGGCCGCCTTGTTACATAGTACATTTCTGTAATTGTAAGAAAGAATCTTTTTGAATGTGTTTCCTTAAATACTGTAGGAAGGTTCTTTGAGAACCTTCCTACCCCAAATCGGTTTTCGATGATTTTCTATTCGATTTTGAGAATCACAGGATTGAAAAACAAGCAGCACAGGTTTGATCGCTGTGGAAGTCTAAGGACAAGACATGTGTTCAACAGTGGACGTCCTCCGGCTGAAATGATAAAGATGATGACACAAATATTTATCCCGTGTGGAAATCGAGCCTACGAGCATTGGTACCAAAGTAGCATTGCTAACCTCTCCAACTACCGAGATCGTCAAAATGAACAAAATAAAGATTATTAATTACAATCAATGATATACCTGTTAGGGCATTGCTTTTGTTGACAGTGATATACTGGTTGCGATCTGGGCGGTTATGCTGATGTAATAAACCAATGGTGTGCAGTAGCTCATGGTGTGTAGTCCCTATTGTAGTGAAACAACTCGGAGTCTCGAGATTTATCACCTGACGACCACCTGAATACAACGAACACAAAATAATTAAAGTATCAATGAGAATGCGGAACTGCAGTTCCGCTTTTTCTACGAATTTCGTTTGATTTACCATCGTTTAGAAGATGTTAGAGAAAGGGATAAAGAAGCAGAGAGAGACAGCTCTCGCATATGCGTGCAAATTCGTATATGCAAATAAGATCCATAGATGCCTTTAAAAGAACAATCATATCACAAATAAATAAAATAACACGTAATAATTACATATAAATAATTAACTTTAGCCTATGAATTATTGCAATATTTAAATATACATATACAATATATATACATCTCTTTGCTTAACTACTGTCATTCTCTATGCCGCACCAGTCAGAGATTCTATAGTCAGTCAACAGGGTGCTTCATCTGCAGATGAGGTTGGTTTAGTTCCAAAAAGGCGAGTCGCTACCCAACAGTAACAGTACAGAAGTTAAACAAATATTAAAGAGCTATTTATATATAGTATTTCTACAATACTATTTATACAGCTTCTGTGTTAACTGACTAGTATAACAACCTACATAGATAAAATTTATATTTCTTACCAGTACGTCCAACGTAAGACGAACAACCCGCACCTTTAACGTTCACTATCGCGACGTAGTCTGTTTGGTTAGAATACTTAACAAACTGAATGCAAGTCCAAAGCTTAATAGTGTCCATGGCTTGAAATATCAATGTTCGTTGTTCTTCATCTGGCGAGTAAGTCTTTTATTAGTATTGTGTAGTATGGCGCAATCATCGTACCAAGACAAAGGCAAGGGTCACGTATGGATTTCGCCAGTTAGAGCGCCATTAGTTTGATCAACTTAGCGGCAAAAATGTATGACAAAGTAGTTTAGAGAAAAATTAGGGTGAAATCGGATGGAATACTGTGGGAGGTACAAGGAGGATTCGGTAATGGACGAGGATGTACCGATCAAGTTTTCTCACGCCGTAATATCTTACCCGAAAATAAAAGAAGAAAGGAAGTATTCTTCTGTATTGCGTATATTAACCAACAGAGTTGTGCGTTACGTGAAGATATAAATAGATACAGTTAAATTAACTTTTTTAATACGTACCGCTCGATGTATGCATTATTTAGAATATCTTGTTTTAGTACATAGTTAAAGTTTCCTTTTTATATTGCAGGAATAGCATGATCCCATAATCTCCTGAAGCCTATCTTGCAACTCAAGATTATTTAAACAATTTTTTACTAGAGTTGGTGCATCCGCAGCAGAATGCCGTAGAAAGATTATATATAACATTTAGGTTACGGGTGTTAATAGACTTTTATCATTCTTACAGTCACAGTCGCAGTACACGCTATCAAATAGCAAACAAGGCTGTTTTAAGAAAGTACAATCACTCAGCCAAATAACAACTCGTTGAAAGGTTGGCCAGTATGGGTTCGGTAAGGGGTTTCTGTCCTTGACTGTTTGCAACACCAGTTCCATCATTTGCGCCTTACCGATTGTAAATTGCTCTAACCCGGTATAGTTACACGGTTAGTATACAGGGCAATACTGTGTCATGTAATAATACGTTGTAGTCCTATTAAACAAAACGTGGACGGGAAATGTATACAACATAATGAGAAATGTATGTTCGTGGAAGAAACCTCTCAAAAATAGGATTTGTGAAGATGAAGTTTCTGAATAAGGTTACGATATGACGATAAATTATAGTTGTTTGGGAAATAAAGTATACGTACTATAATTTCCTTCAATAACATAAGGAATTGTAGCATTTGGCCACAATAACGGTCTGCTTTTAAATCTTGCACTGTCAGTTCCATTAGGTAGTATTATATCACCTTCATGGTATTTTCCCATTTCTTCAATGTTCATAAAAATAGATTTCTTTCTAATTAATGATGTTATGCCTGGAAATAAGAATATATACGTAAATATTTTCGGTCCTATTCATGAAGATGAATACCCTGAATTAGCTAACGGCAATGGGGGGCACCGGTGCTTTGTTGGGCCATAAGGGGCACCGGTGACCTCGTGCAAGAGGTATGTTTCAAATGCTTTTTAGCGCCGCCAGTCACGCTTTTCGTTTATAGTGACCAGCGTGGCGCTCTAGATAATCCTTCGCAGTGGGATGGGGAGTTAGTAATTTTTTGAAATACGAGTAAGTACGAAATTTCAAGAAGGATGCAAAATATAAAAAAAAACGAGAGTTCACATTTTAATGTTTATTGTACAAATTTTCAGCATAATCAGCATAAAACAACAAATAATCGTATATGCTTTGAAAGTATACTTATAAGCAATTTAAAAACAAAAGTGACACTTCGAAATCTTATAGCGCGACAAAAATAAGTATAAAATTTGAAATCAGTACGTGAATCAGTTGCACAAAAACTAAAAAGTTACACATAGCGGTGGTATTTATTGAAACAAGATAAACACATATGTATGTATGTATGGTTACCCATCACATTGGGCACAACTCTCTTAGCTTTGTGTTTAGCTAACTTTCGTCCTAAATGTTGCACCATATTTTTATACTATTGACTGCAGAAACATCTGGTACTCCTGACTTTTAACTCATGTTTTAATATTTTCGGTCTTGGATGTAATGCTATCGCTTCGTTTTGTTGGGGACCCACTAAACTCGTTAGATAATCTACTATCAACTTTCAGAATTCAACAATGGATATTTTGGTGTTGCTATTTCCGGTATTACTATCACATCATACATCACCCATGTATTTACTATCACAGTATTCAACAGCAGCTCAATACCTAGCTTTCGGTACCATTTTACCGTCTTGCGTAAAGGTGACGAATATGAAGACATTTGGTCACTTATGTTTTTTTTTTATGCCTCTAAGGTGGCAAACAAGCATGCGGTCTACCTGATGGTAAACAGTCGCCGTAGCCTATGGACATTTGCAACACCAAGGGTGACACTCATGCGTTGCCGACCCTCTAAAAACCTCTTCACGCCTTTATTGAAGGCCCTTGGGAAAACTTCGGCTGGAACTTCATTCCACAACTTGAGAGTTCTCGGAAGAAAACTTCTCTGGAACCGAACAGTACGCGACCATCGCGGTTCCAGCAATTGAGGGTGAACTTCCCGCCGTTGGCGAGCAGTGTGGTTATAAAAAGTAGCTGTCGGCATCATATCAGACAATTCTTCAGAACACAACCCGTTTTACAATCGGTAAAACACAAAGGGGGGCAAAATCTCTCCTTCAACTTAAGGGTTCAATACCGTGTGTAAGCTTAAGATCGTCCACAATTCTCGCAGCTCGTCTCTAAACGGAGTCACACGGTCCAAGCTGGTATCCAGGTGCCCCCGCCCAAAGGTGACTGCAGTACTCCATGTGCGGTCTGACTTGAGACTTATATAACATAAGTCTTTGCGCTGCATTTTCTTTGTTCTGTTGAGCACACCAAGTTTTTTGGACGCTAGCTTGACCTTTTCCTCTTGGTAACTTCTGTATTGAACGTCACTGGAGATCTCGACACCCAGCATCCTAATGCTGTTGTCAACTTATGTCAATAGGTCCCTTTGATTTATTATAATCCAATATCATTTTTGGTTTGGTGATTTCTTTGCCTTTCTTAATAATTTTCGATAACTTATCCGAGTGTTTAGTAGGCAACATGTACACGTCACGTTTGTCTTTCCATTTCATGACTGTAAAACCATCTTCGTTTTCCATCGTAAAGTCTCCTCTTTGAAGTTTAGCTTCTATTACACTGTTTAGCAAACCCTTTCTGTTTTTTCTTAGCGTCCACACACATGTCTTCTCTTAGTGAATATTTTTTTTTTTTAAATTATTGTTCGGCAAATCTATGCTTGATCTTATCTTGGAGATTCGATCTGCTCCATCCGCTGTTTGATTGTCGTTAAAATGTAGATACTGCAGGAGCATCTCAAATCTATTTCGGCTCATTATAGTTGGTGGAAAAATTTGACCCATAATTTTATCTTTGCTCCAGTCACATCATCATCACATCAACCCTTACTCATCCCACTGCAGGGATACGGATCTCCCTTCAACTGAAGGGGTTTAGAGCATACACCACCACGCTGCTCAAATGCGGATTGGCGGAGGCCAGTGTTTTCAAGCCGCCCTAGGGCCACTAACTTAGCTTAACGAATATCATCAATCGATAACAGCAGGGACCGACAGCTTAGCGTGACCTCCGAAGCACGGAGAAACTCGAGATAGATAAACCCATCCATAGACAGGCTGCGGTCGACGTTGTTTAGCCTGCGTATTCGGTTAGAATGACACGCGCAACGACGCCATCGAGCTCTTTGTTCCAGTAGTACGATATTTTAGGCAGTCTAACAAGACCCATGTATAGAATAAGACCGAGTAAGCTTTTAATTTCACATTTATCTATTTCCAGGCATGAGATCTTGATGGCGGTTTTTCATTTCTTGAAGTGGCATAATAGAGTTGCATATATGTTTGTTTGATTTGCAATCAACTAAAAACCTTCAGCCGGAACTAAAATATTGTAGTAATGTCCTGGACATGCTTTTTTGTATAAACAAGTAAATTATCTATTCATGCCTGCAGTCTCAGTAAAAGGTATTACAGATGGTTGCCAGTGTCTCCATTGTGACCATTTTTTCGAAATACGATCTGTAGTGGAGATATCGACTAATAATTGTTCAATCGAATCTCTGTCACTCCCAGTGTCACTTGGGATTATCAAACGTCTTCGTTTTCGTAGAATCTGTAAATTTTCGGTATCAGAATCCGTTACTGAATTTTTTATATACATTAGTACTTTTTAACTTTGAATATTAGTACATTAGGAACCAATGACCTTTCCTGAAGAAGAATACTAGATTCAAGTAACGCAAGTCTTCTTGCGTAAATACAAATTCTTCCATTATTCTTCCAAGTATTCTTTGTTAATTAGAACTGTCCAAAGTCTCAATTTTTCACAAAATAAGCTGTATATGACGCAGCGTCAAAATAACACTTTATCTATTACTACTGTTACTATAACTTCACGCCAAATCCCTTACGGGGTAGGCAGAGAGAACCGAACGCCACGCGACTCGATCCTTACATACCTCACTCGCTTCTTTCACATTCATTGCTCTTTTCATGCACGCGTTTCGTATTTCTTCTATGCCGTTTAACGTGTTCTAATATGACGCTAAACTATAGTTATTTGGAAAAGAATGTATACATACTATAATTGTCTTCAGGAATATCAGGAATTATAGCAATTGGCAAACTAATGTGTTTGTTTGTTAATCCTGCTCTATTAATTTTATCAGGTAATGTATCGCCTTCTCGATTTTCTTTCATTTCCTCATCATTCATAATAATAGTATAATTTTTAGTTAATGATGTATTATCTGGAAATAAGAAAGAAAGAAAGAAGTATTTTATTGGCAGAAACCACTAAAACAATACACATAATAAAAAAAAAAAGATGGTACACAAAGAGAAATAAGTGAAAATTCTTATAAAAAAATATGTGTATTACAATGGCTGCCAACAAGGTGCCTTCTCAGCATCATGTCGAAGTACTCGGGTGACCGTGTACTCCAACGCTGTTTTTCGTCAGGCCCTTAGTGACGTCGGATTCCCGACAACAGACAATTAATCATATATAAACATAAAAACAACAAATGTATAGATTCTGACGTACACAAAAATACAAACAAAAATACGTGACATGCGTGCTACCCTGCCTGATCATTTCAATATTATTAATAATAGAAACCAGCGCGCGTATACATGTATTAAACTACTCCTACCATAGATATACATTAGATGGTTGGACCACTAACTAATTATAATAAAATTAAATAGAAAAACTCAACCAAGCAAATAGGACTTACATCTCTATTACAATACTATGTTAGGATGAAGAATGACAATTAAAATTGTATGCACGTATATATCATCACGCCAGGTCCCTTGCGGGGTAGGCAGAGATATTACCAGTATAAGTAGACATTTGCAATGTAAATTCAATAAATATATATGTATATAATATAGTTTTCAAATAAATTATGCATTCTGCTTAAGTTTATAGAGGGTGTATATAAATGATATAGATATAAATATATATTAAACAATAATGGCATAAAAAGTTATTAATAACAAATATAGTATAAGTGTAGAACATGCATCTTCTAAGTTCATCGGTTTACAACTAAAATATATAAAAAAAAAAAAAAAACGAATAAACTTCAACGGTGTCCATCCCTGCGTCTTATACCTTTTGTTGCATTAGCAGAAGATATTTTAATCTTGTTTTGAAAGTAAGCGTTGAATTTAGGTCTCTCAGGGGCGGCGGAATATTGTTCCAGCAGAGAGAGGCAGCGTATTTGAAGCTACCCTGAAAAGCGCTAGTTCTATGGGACGGGACATTCAGTGGGATCACGGAACAACGAAGATTGAATGCTGTGCAGTCACTTTTCCACGAGAGGTTATCATACAAATACACTGGTTTGCGAATTTTAATAACCCCAAACAACAATGTTGCAAAATGAAGTTTGCGCCTTGCTTCCATCTTCAAGATATCGTGTTCATTGAGAAAGGGGGTAACATGGTCTCGAGGTGGTATATCAAAGCAAAACCGAGCACATGCATTTTGAATGCGCTGAATTAGGCGCTTCGTTCTAGAAAGCAAACAAGGGCCGTAGACGGTGTCTGCGTAGTTCAACTTTGATAATACCAATGAATCTGTTAATTGTATACGCAATTTAGTACTAATATACTTACGCATTCGATACAAAAATTTTAATCTGTAAAAACAATTTCGTAATGCCATATTAATGTGCTTTTCGAAATGAAGCTCGGGATCCATAATTAAGCCAAGATTTCTCGCCTCCATCACTCGTTCAATGGCTTTACTTGGTTGGTTTTAATGGTTTTAATGAACATACTCGTATAAACTTTTTATAATTGGGTAGAAGCAGTTTTTTTAGGTACACTGCATTATATGAATTGTATTTATGCACTGCTTTCAGTCAGAATTATGAAAAATTACTTTATAGAGAAGGTTTTGTAGTTGGCAGCGAAAACAGCGAAGGTAATAAAAATGGTCGAAACTGAGGAAACCAGACCGAATATGCATAACGCAACATAAGATTGAGACCAGAGAGACAGAAGGCCGCCAGCGTCTCTTGACATTAGGTTTTGTATCGGCGCTAGTTCGCACTTGCGATCGAGATATCGACACGAGATCGAAGACAGCAAGACGGTCTCCATTCCGGACCAGAAATTAGCGTTTCGTGTCGTGCTCGCTTCTTGGCCTCCGATTGCAAATATTTGTCTGTATCAATATGATTTGAATTCTAAATTCTATTGTAGCGCATCTAAATTTACGGTTACATGCAGAAAAACCTCGATACCGTTTTCCATTTAAACTTAATAATAAAGATAATATTGTACTTGATTCTCCTCCGTTATTAATTACAATTCATTATAGATGTGGAATTTTCCCTCTTAGTAGCATGTTAGTACAATGAACGATGTTACTCCATAGCAAATTGCAATATTTTGCAGAACAACATTGCAACATATTAGAATATATATCAAACAAAGACTATAAAATTCGTATCCTCGTTTATGTGCATATTTGTTATTATAGTGATAATTGTGATGCTCACCGATGAAGAAAATTATCGTCATTTTGATGGCTGTTGGCAAAGTGGATCTAAGGAGTTTATTTAATTTTGTGAATATTTAAGTGTTAATTTCGGAATAAAACAATATATGTGTACTTATGGTTCTACAGTCAGACAACAGAATTGAACATAATATGAAATTGTTATGTCAGCATGGAAGCGTTACAGTTTAAAATTGAATATTTATTTTCAGATATGACAAGAACAGTAAAAACACACAGGGACACCACGAAAGGAATGTCCAAAAAAAGATGATTCTATTCATTAATGTGAACTACCGTCAATATCTATTTACATAATGTTTGGTCATGTTCAATGTCTCACCTCGAACACGTACTATGTTGTATCGTATAGGCTAGTAACAACGGTCATCATCGCGGTGATAGCGGTTCTTCTGTGGCGGCGACGCAGACGAGGAACCCCCTCGTCTCCCCAGCAGCGACGCACCGATAACGTGCCCGTGAACAGTGTAAATGTTTGTGTGTCAGTGCCAGACCAAAATGATAGAGTGAGCGCGAGTGAACAAATTGAACAACTCCTCTCCAAGCAGATATTCAGTGTAAGTGTTGGTGCACGGCAACACAGCTCGACCAAACGGTGGTCGAGTCTACGATTAAAAAAACAGAACATTTCCACACCACCAATAGACAATCAATGTTTAATTTTGAGCAATGAGTATTGTGTAATTTAGTTTAACAAATGAATGTCGCAACATTCTTTAATATTCTTTTATCTCAATCAAATTGTACTAAACCCCCATTAGCATTAAGCAATGCATTGTTATCCTCTTGTCTCACGTAACCCTCATATTGTGGCTTTCTGATTTTTCCATCTCTCCCATGTTCATGTTCATGTTCATGAGCGTGTTCGATGCGTCATCTCGGATACTTCTGATGCAGCGATTCAGCGTGGCCGACACCCGCCACGCGGCCTCAGTGTACGATCAATCATATATCAAAAAGCACTTATTATTAGCAATTAACTGAATAGTCGAATAAATTACAGTATAAGTCAGTATTTTGTATTATTCATATAGACTATTCAAACCCCACGGCCGCGTATCTTACAGGTCAGCTGATTGTTTTTGCATGGAGTACCGAGCAAAACTTGTTCTCAGCAATTCTAAAATATTGCCAGAAAAAGTGAACTAAATTGTAAATACAAGTAAAAACTATCACTGTATGTGGTATCCATTCTGTACTTTTTGGACATTTTGGATAGTTAATTAATTACTGTGTTGGATTCTGTATCAAGGCTAAGAGTCTAGCTGCATAAGTACTCAATAAAATATGCAAATTTACAACAGACATCTGTCTGTCTGTTACAACAGAACAAGGTATATCAAACCATGCAAGTCTCGCCATTACTGCTGCAACATAAGAAGCAACGGTATAAAGGTTGAACTGTATTTAGTCCTAATAGGTTTTTAGGAAAATAGATGACAATAAAACAATATGTTCGAGGATATATTGTCTTTTATCTTTTGTACATTTTTAATTGCACACTGTAAAATAAAAGGCCCCCGGTTCGTTTCTGGTGCAAAAAAATACACAATTTAAATATTATTTATTTATATTATACATTAATACAAAATCTCTATCATTTAAACTATCTAAGAAATCAAATACCTACATTTTGGCGATTAAAGTGACGGCAATGCGACGCTCAACTTTTTCATTCGGCCACGAATAACTGTGCATTGTGCGTATATTCCTTGTCACCGTAAGGTTAGCGCTCGTACTTCTTAAGCTTACGGAAAGGCAAAGTTAAATTCATTTGAATAAACCTTCAATAGAACAATAGTTTTTTGAAATCGTAACGCTACAACTTTCACAAATGTAATTACGATAAAGTCAAAACGGAGCTTTCATTGGTCGACTGGCCGTCATGTCTGACATCCTCTGACATAGATGTGAACTTAAGTAAGTTCTATAACATCATCAATGATATAGTAGGTAAATACACAACTCTTTCTAAAAACAAGAACTGTAGCTGTCCTCATTGGTTTAGTCCTGCATTAAAACGCTGCCTTAAACTAAAGATTAAATACCATTAACTCTATAAAATATTCGGCAACCCTCGAGATTATGACGAGTTCTCTTATTACAGGTTACTCAGGTTGAGTAAGCAACTAATAAAATCATGTTACAAAAAATATGTTTCATCAGTGGAGGATTCTGTGAAGAATTAAGTTATTCTGGAGGTATGTAAATGGCAAGATGGGTATGAATTCTATTCCCGCAACAATGACGTACCGAGATACCTCTACATCTGACCCTTAAGAGGTATGTGAATTATTCTCTAAATATTTCAGTTCCGTCTATGAATGCGATCCGCAAGTGGATGACTCTAACTCTACGGAGAGCACACAATATACTAACACACTTGGGTCTTTAGGTATCATAAGGTAAATGGTCTTAAATAAAATGAATATGTTAGAAACCAACAAAGGACCTGGACTTGACAATATACCAGCCATTTTTATTAAACATGTGCCAGAGAGCTTTATGTGCCATTGCACATTCTGTTTTGCAAATTTGTGCAAGCTGGAAGGTTTCCAATACCATGGAAAGTTACTCACGTTTTCCCCATCTACAAGTCTGGTGATGAGACTTTATGTCAAAATTATAGGCCAATTAGTATACTGTCCTGTTTTCCAAAAATCTTCGAAGGAATTGTATACGATGTTATTTACAGACATATAAAATCTTGTCTTATAAATAAATAAATAAATGTCTAAAAGACTTCAAGTTGACTCTATTTATACAGATTTATCTAAGGCCTTTGACAAAGTGACCCATAGAGTGATCTAAGAAATTAACTGGATGCGGCATTCATGGTAACTTGTTACGATGGATTCGATCTTATCTGAAACACAGAAGCCAGATTATTGCACTTAGGGGTTACATTTCAAGGCCTGTTACAGTGAAATCTGGAGTTCCACAGGGAAGTCATTTAGGGCCTATACTATTCGTAATTTTCATCAATGACTTGATTGAGAAACTCTCGTGCCCTTGTCTCCTGTACGCCGATGATCTAAAAATTTTTGGAAGACGCATCTGTCTCACATAAACTGCAAACTGACTTGTGTGGTTTCTTGGATTGGTGTGATCAAAATTACATGCAGCTTAATATAAATAAGTGCTTTGTCATAACTTTTACAAAAAAGCTCAACATAAGCACTTATGATTACACCCTGAATAACAAAACGCTAGAACGCAATAATGTGGTAAAGGATTTTGGTGTTCTATTCGATTGCAAGCTTTTTTTTCATGACCACTATGAGTATATCATCGAGCGTAGTTCGTGTCTGCTTGGTTTTATCTGCAGAGTAACAATAGTTTAAAAAAAACTAAAAGCTTTATCTATCTATATTACTCTCTTGTACTCTCTTGTCAGTATTCTGGAGTACAACTCGACGATTTGGTCTTCCTTCTATGTTGTGCACAGTGACAGAATTAAGAGAATCCAGAGACGATGCTTAAAGATTCTTAGTTACAGATGTGGCATGGGCCGTAAGCTGGCCACCTATGACGAACATTGAAAGTACTTTCAGGTGACTTCTCTGAGCATGCGACGAGATTGTATTAATCTCATACTCCTTTACAAAATTATCCATGGACTTATTGAACCTCCCACTCTTCTTTCACTGCTTAACTTTAACATTCGGTTTAGGTCTAAATAATTATAATCCATTCGCTCTACAGGTTTACCCAAATAACACCTCATATTATAACCCCATCGTTAGGATGTGTCGCCAATATAATGAAATTCTTATCTCCAATAGGGATATAGATACTTATCACTTCTCTCTGAATAAGTTCCGGAGGCAAATAATGACTCATTAAAAAAAATAACATATTTATCCAACTTCTTAACTTTTTATTGATTTTCTGTTTAGTATTATGTACTTCTCAAAATTGCATGCACAGTATGTAATGCTAGCATATTTTAGTTTTATTTAACTCAATAAATTGTAAAACTTTCTAGGCATACGTTTTGCTTGTATTATAATCCAGATAACACTTTAATTTATCTGTTAATATGTATTTTAATGACTGTAATCTGTTACGTATGCTAATAATGGAAGTAACATCAGATATGATAGTTATGGCAGGTGTCCGTCCCTCTTCTGTAATAGCCCAGTACCAGTGGCGTGCACTCCATATTTTTTTTTTTTTTTTTTGCGTGCACTCCATATAGGCAAAAAGACATTGCCTACCTCATCAATTTGATAAATACCATCCGATGTATCTTAATTCTTAAACATAGTTTTTAACTAATATTTCGTATCAAAAACAATAAATTAAAAACTGCTCCATCTATCGGTACAGGTGCAAGTTATTAAAATAGATTAATTAGTAGGTACCCGCTACATCGATGTGCTACACTAGCGCCGCTATGGGAGCTTAATGGCAGAGACACACACTATTTCTGTCTAAATTTACGTATGTGTCCCGCGTTGGATAGTACGGATATAGTAGATAGATAAGGATAGTGTAGTGTGCATTCCTGTAAATACATTGCCCACAATAACGCACACAATCGCATAGGATAGACATTGACTTTTTACCCGAACCATGACGTAAATTACCGAAGTGTCGCGAAATGATGCGTTTTCAAAACTATCTTTCGGTGAAAAAAAAAACAAGTAATTGAGAAAGGCCGCTGTACACCGGATTTGAAATGCAACATGCTGTATTTTTTGGTAAGTTAATAGCTTTAAAAATAATTCTGCCTACCCTGTCAAAAATCTCTGTGCACGCCACTGCCCAGTACTAATAATCCCACCAGACCTCATTTTAATAGCCCAATAATTTCCAATACATATGCAATAGTCCCAATACCTGCCGTGACTTGGTTCATGGGAATATTGTCACATTGATATCCCCTGAACAAGGTCACGGCGGCTATACAACATTACATCAAGCTTCTCAAAGGGGCCTGTACACGTTGGATCCTTATCCCCGCGCACGCCTATCAAATGACCGGGATAATACCCGGGAATCAAAATAAAATATAATAAATAAAATAAATAAATTTTATATCACCTCATTCTCTTACACAATCATTCATTCTACAATTGGATACAATCATTTTACAATATGATACACACATTCAATCATACATTAAGCTTGTTAAGAACTGTGAGCTATTGAAAATTAAAATGTTTAATGCTTGCATTTTGTCGCGCCAACACGTGTTAATCGTACGTTGATAAGCGTAATAACGTGCAAACATGAAATTATAATAAAATGTCTAACTTTTACTAATATTTATCATATTTGTGAAAGACAATTGATAGTTTATTATATGTATTTACTAACTATGTGTAATTATTTCATTAAATACTAAGCCGAATTAATAATATTGAAATAAGCAAAAAACAAAGTCAGGTACATAAGCAAAATAATAATCATACAAAATGTTTGACATTTAAAAATTCATCAACTAAATTACTATTCAGTTGTTACTATTCAGTACATTTTCTCTGTATTAGAATATAAAGGTGTTTTTTTAGCCAAGGAAGATTATTTTCCTTAACGGTTTTTGGTAGATGATTAAAAACTCTTATTGCCATTGAGTATGTACTCCTACTAAACACTGTAAGTCTTTGCATTGGCACACATAATTTATTTTTTTGTATTGTGCATCGATCCAATATGTTGACATACTCGTATTTTAGAAATATATCCGGATGAGTTTTAACAAATATGCATAACATACATACACAGTCTTAGTTACATTTAAAGATAAGTTATTAGCGTCAAGCAATTTATTATGTTTGAAAGTGTATTGTTGGCATCATTTTCAAATTTACAGTTATTGTTTTTTTATGTCCTCAATTTAAAGTATAATCAGCAAACAGGATACATTTATGATTAACAATCATAAGTAGTATATCATGAATGTATAGTACAAACAATAAAGGACCTAGAATACTGCCTTATGGTACTCCACAGTAATTTGTACGATATTATGATCTGTAAGAAGACAGATTGTATTTTTCAATTTTAGATATCTGTACACATTATTCACGAGTTTTAGATAGTTAGAGATCCAGTCATGTGTTTACGTCTGATACCGTAACGCTCTAGATTATTCAAAAGTGTTTTGTGACATACGTGGTCGAATGACTAAATCTAAAGTAAATCTTATGGCGCTCGGTTCCCTCTCCCTACCTCACAAGGGATCTGGCGTGAAGATATGCATACATACATATTTATACAATGAAATGTGTGTTTGTATGTTATATGCCTATCGTACATTACACGAATATAAATCTATCTATCTATAACTTCACGCCAAATAGTAGGCAGAGAGAATATAAATATATTATATTATTGTATTTCTTTTATTTAATATTAGTTATTATTTATGTATAGTATACAAGTAATTACGTCGATAAGTTTTTTTTTTGCGTCCGTGCAAATCGTACCTTCTCTGTTCACCGACTCGTTATCTTAAAATAATCGGTGAACAGAGAAGGTAGATTGCCTTAAAAAATCTTTTAGGATAAAGGCCAACTTGTTGCATTTTTTAGTACTTGTAAGAATCTTTTACACAGTATTTATTGTAATCTGTATTATGCAAATAAATCCTGTTATGAAGGAAATAAGTTTTTTTAAATAACATGACATACTATCAAATCTTCACCAAGTATGGAATCAAATTCTGATATACTTCAAAAGAATACAGTTTCAATTCTTCAAACAGGATTTATAAAGTTCTTGAGGAAGATTATCTAAGGCTGTTCAACATCACGCTACAACCCTTAGAAGCTGAGAAAAAAGAAGAAAGTCAGAAATAGCAATACTCGTACGTGCACTGGACGAGTTTGCGTGCTGCAGCCTGTACATTACAAAAGGTACCGCTGCTAACGGAGAATCTCTACTTTTTAGGTCAGCTTTTGGAAATTTTCGAGCTCGGTGGCATAGTCGTGAATGACGCGACTTTGACACCAACACTCGCAGGTTCGATTACCACTCAAGACATACATTTGTGTGCATGAACATGTCTGCTTGTGTTGGTCTGGATGTTTTTATGAGAGGCAGGGCGCATCATAGCAGCCCATCTGGGGAAGCACCTCCACCTCACAGAAAACCGCAGCCAAATAACACCTCCCTAGAGTATTACAACAACACTCTAGGGAGGTGTTATTTGGCTGCGGTTCCCGCCTGAGAGTGAGGTCACTAGTAAACTCCTAAGGAGTTGCAGTGTTAGCAGCAGTGGAAGCATCGCGCGAATGATATTTTATGTATTACGAGCGTTCATATGCTACGGTAACCACTTTATATCAAATGACGGTATGCTTGTATGCCTTCCGGCGTTATATAAAAAAAACTGACAAAATCTTCTTTGCTGAGCCATATATGAATCTAAAAGGCTTTGAGGGTAATACTTACCGCTTTCGTGTTTCAGTAAATCAAGAGTTTTGAATTCAAAAAACTGCGAAGAGTCTGTAGTATTTTCACTGTCACCTTCCTCTGGCATAGCAATGATTAAACAAATTGAAAAAGGAACCAAAATTATATTCTGCATGAGTCTCATACCTATATATTAAACCAGAAATGATGAAAATATTCTTTGATAACTTTGTTATTTATTTTTAGTACTACTGCATGCTACAAGGTACTCATAACTAATTGAACATGTAGCAAAAAGTAGCCACGAGTTTCCTATTACGTACGTTTTAATAAAGATTATAGCCGCAAACAAAAGTACACTATGCATACAAGGTGTATTTTTAGCTATGCATATTTTTAACTATGAATATAATTTCAATACAGTGATAGCCCAGTAGATAAGGGACCGGTCTATTGACCTAGGTGGTCAATAGACCGGTCCCAATTCAAATCCTGGCGGGGGTATTTAACATTAAATTCGTATTTTCAGATTTATTTACTTATTTATCACTTACTCGCCTGTGAAAAAAAACATCGTGAGGAAACCCACATTATCATCATCATCTCAGCCTGTATTCGTCCACTGCTGAACATAGGTCTTCAGGCCTTAATGTATTTTGGACAAGAAAATGTGTCTATGTTTCACGAACGCTGGCCCGCCGAGTTGGATCCGTCTGTTGACCTCTCGGTCGAAGTTGGATTTATCGACACAACGTCTCGATGCATTCCACTCTCTACGTGTAGAAAATATTCTCTAAGATAGCACACATCACGGTTGTGTAGGTTCTTGGTATTAAGGAAGCCGCGACCAATAAATATGTATGATCTCATCACAGTTAAGGGTGGATGATGCACACGGTACGCTGTTAGCAGTGTATAAAATTTACCGTATGTCTATACAAGCAGCGGCATGACCCAAGTATTAAGGGCATGTACCTTATTATCATCTGACAAAAGACTTTTCAGTACTTTTGAAAGTCGGCCAAGCGAAGCGTTCCTCACTGATTATTTCACTTCCCTACCTTGTATACCTATACATTCTGCTTTACCAATGTATCCATTGATTTCGGTTTCAGATAGGGTTTTGAGAGTCACAGTCTCTGAAAGTTGTAAGTTTCTATTTACAACTCTACCACGTTTTACGTGTAGGACTACGCATTTATCTACACCGAACTCCATTTTAATGTCACTACTAAAAATGTGAGTTACTTTTAAAAGTGTCATCAAATATGGTCTATTCGATGCATATAATTTGAGGTTGTCCATGTGAGAACAAGACAAAGGGTGAGAAATGACCTCACTTCCTCTCCGAAACCGGTAGCCTAGCTTGGAATTCCTTAGTAAAGTACTAAATACAAAACCAAAGGTGACTCAAACTATAATATATATGCAATTTGATCCAACCTGCTTTGTGTGCTTCCGCCACCAATTAGTTCATGCGGCCTAGCGCCGGCCGGCACCCACCCACTACTGTTAGTGCGTGCATCATGCCGACGCTGCCATGGCTGCTCCGGTAGTCTCTGCCTCGGCTGCTGCGGTCGTCCGCCATCTGGAACAGAATCCGCATGCCCCCTCCACCACCGTCGCTGCCACGACTGGCCTGGTCGTCGCTGCGACACGTGTTTCGCCTCTCCACGAGGCATCATCAGGCGTTGTAGACGTTAATCGTAAGAATAACATGCTACAAGTGACAAATCCATCGCAGTGCCGTCCCTTATATTGAATTGAGGGTGGGGGTGGATGGTGTGAGCGAAAAGATATTTAATAGTGGGGAATGGTTTACGTCAGTCTGTTTGTTCATGAGAGTAATTTTAGAATTTTTATGTTTATTAATTTCTAATTGTTCCCTAATATTTAGTTTTAAACCTTTGTCTATGGTGTGTAAAATTTGATATGTATTAGTGGGGGATAAGTTATGTCCTTTGTCTATGAGATGCTCAGCGAAGTGTGACGAACACGTATCGGCGTATAAAAACAATCGCCCAGAAAGGTCACACTTTTCGCTCACACCATCCACCCCCACCCTCAATTCAATATAAGGGACGGCACTGCGATGGATTTGTCACTTGTAGCATGATATTCTTACGATTAACGTCTACAACGCCTGATGATGCCTCGTGGAGAGGCGAAACACGTGTTGCAGCGACGACCAGGCCAGTCGTGGCAGCGACGGTGGTGGAGGGGGCATGCGGATTCTGTTCCAGATGGCGGACGACCGCAGCAGCCGAGGCAGAGACTACCGGAGCAGCCATGGCAGCGTCGGCATGATGCACGCACTAACAGTAGTGGGTGGGTGCCGGCCGGCGCTAGGCCGCATGAACTAATTGGTGGCGGAAGCACACAAAGCAGGTTGGATCAAATTGCATGTAAGTTTGACTTTCGCAAAATAACGCCTGAATCTATTAACTATATAATATATATTATATATTATAGTTTGAGTCACCTTTAGTTATGCCTCTATGCCTCGCTCAATCCTTATAAGTTCGGAGAAAACCTTCGTTCCACATTTGGAAGACAAAAAACCGTGGACCACTGTGGACACATGAGCTAAGAAAGGTACGAGTATAAAGAGCTGTGTTAATTTTATACGCTGCAACACCCGTCTCCGCCATGAATGGGGCACCGAATTGAAGGCTTTTTTATAGTCAATCCAGGACGCAGAAAGATTCTTGCAATCTCGACGGAGCTGTTGGCTTACAACCATGTCGATAAGGAGGAGGTACCACGGGATCCAACCCTACTTCCATTCTGAGCAGGATCTAAAATATTATTCGTTTCTAGATGTTCGTTTAATTTTGATCTCAGAATGGACGTAAGGAGCTTATAAATGGTAGGCAAGCCCGTGATGGGTCTGTAATTTTTAGAATTCATGGTACTACTTGACTTATGGAACAGGAAGGTGACACCCGTTGTCATAAAGGTTGGGAGAGAACCATATTCGACTACTTCGTGAAACTGGGCAGCCAAATGCTCGTGTGAACTGCGCACCCACTTCAACACAAAAGTTATGCAGTCCATCCGGTCCGGGTCTCTTCCAGTTATGGAGAGGGTGGACTGCACTTTCCGCATCTTCGGCGCTTATTTCTATAGCCCCCATTGAGTGTAAACCCAAAGTTTAACTCCAAAAGCTATACATGAAGACATGTCTGCTACTTTGGGTGAGTCCGCTCCTTCGTATGCGACTGTTAAAAACTGGGTGGCAGAGTTTAAACGTGGTCGTGAGACCATTCAAGATGAGCTCCGTAGTGGCCGGCCTTCGACTGCTTCCACTGATCAAAATAAAGAAAAAATCTGATCGAAGATTGACTGTCGAGGAGATAGCTAAGACTGTAGGCATCTCATCTGAGCGAACACATCATATAATCACTACTGAACTTGGATTCTCTAAGGTGTCTGCGCGGTGGGTACCGTGACTGCTTTCAGTGGAACAAAAACGCAACCGACTCACAACAACCGACTCGCGACTGTTTAGAATTATATGAAGCTGACACAATAGAATTTGTTGAAAGATTTATAACCATAGATGAAACCTGGGTTCACCACAATACACCCGAGACAAAAGAACAGTCGAAACAATGGAAAAGAGCAGGATCGCCCACCCCAAAGAAGGCAAAGGTGGTTTTATCGGCGGGCAAAGTCATGGCATCCGTTTTTTGGGATGCAAAGGGTATAATTCTCGTGGATTATTTAAAAAGGGTGAAACAATAAACTCCGATTACTATTGCAACCTGTTGCGTCGTTTGAGAGAAGAAATCAAAGAAAAACCTCCAGGTTTATTGAGAAGAAAAGTCTTGTTTCATCAGGACAATGCGCGCGTTCACACCTCTGTGCATTCCATGGCAGAAATTCATCAATGTGGCTTCGAATTGTTACCTCATCCCCCATATTCACCGGATCTAGCACCGTCCGACTTTTATCTGTTCCAACATTTTTTTACAAATGAAGAGGTCATAGCCGCCGTGGACGCTTATTTTAAGGAGTTAGACGAAGATTTTTTAAAACGGGTATCGAAGCCTTACCGGGTCGATGGAAAAAGTGTTTTGAGCTCGGAGGAGAGTATGTTGAAAAATAAAAATAAACTCAAAATCGTGTGGTTTCATTAAGTATGTTAGGCTAAGAACTTTTCAAATGACCCTCGTATGAATTGATACTCGTATATTTGTTCAATATGACTAATCCGTAAAGTAGATTAATAAAATTTCGTTTGGCTTTAGAGGAATATGACTTTAAAATAATGTACGCCAAAGACAAGGATAACTGAAAGTCTGAAGAAATGAAAGGAATGAGAAATAATTTAATGTTACACACACATTAAATTATTTCTCATTCCTCAACTAGAGCACAAACTAAGAAAACCTTAGCGAGTAATACTCTGACAAATTACTCGTCAGAGGTAGAAGAGACGTCTATTAACGAAAAGTTAGGCCAACCTAAAGTAGTAGAAGTTCTCAAAAAATGTGATTCGCATACCGAATTCGTTATTTTACAGGATAGTATCTAGCGCAAGAAGTTAAAATTCTGAAAGAATAAAAATTTTATTTATAGCAAAAGTGAAAATAGTATATTTGCAAGCTATCAATCTTTATCAGTATACTCACTAAATAATTTAATAATTTTGAAAGAAATGGCATTATTCTGCAAATCTTTAAATATTAAAGAAATTACTATTATAAAAACACGAAAAAGCAGTCGTAATTGTAATAATACCGGCACGCGTGACAATTATTGTTATTGTCAAAATATGCCGACACTTTGTATTGTAAAAGACGTTCAACGTATATACACGAAACATGAAAAACGAGTCGTAATCAATGACTTCCATTTGTTACCAAGTGCAGGACACGTAAGTATTAGGAGAATGGTTAACTGAGAAATATCAAAAAATATTATTATTGGCCATCCTTAGAAAAAGACGATAGGAATTAAATTACGAAATGTCATTTCTGTCAAAAACACGAGTACACAAAAATTCATAAAGAACCATTAACTGTCACGACTACAGTATCCGGTTCTTTTCATAAGATTTTCCTTGACGTCATGGGACCTCTGGACCGCGATGACCAGGATTTTGTTACATTCTTACAGTACAATGTGAACTCAGTAAATACGTAGAAGAATATCCATTGTTGACGAGCTCGGTGGCGCAGTGGTGAAACGCGTTGTTACGCTACTTTGACACCGACGCTCGTGGGTTCGATTCCCACACAGTACAAACATTTGTGTGCATGAACATGTCTGTTTGTCTTGGTCTGGGTATTTTGTATGTATTTATGTATTTACAAAAAAAAAATGTATTTACGTATGTTTATCAGTTGTCTAGTACCCATAACACAAGCTTCGCTTACCTTGGGGCTAGATGGCGCTGTGTAATTTGTCAGACAATATTTATTTATTTATTTATTTATTGAAAACAAAAAGTACTCAGGTGTTTACGGAGAATTTTATTCTACGTTACAGTATACCGATCGAAATTGCAAGCAATCGAGGAAACGGTTTCGTTTTCAACAGAATGTCGGAAATGTGTAAACTTTTTGGTAGTAACTCAAACAATTGCAACAGCATACCATTCTCAAGTTATAGGAGCTTTAGAAAATACACATAAGTTGCTAGGAACTTATTTGTGAATTTAAATTAATAAACATCCTTCATCTTGGTCTTATTTAGTATGTATCTAGCTTTAAGTTAAGACGTGTTGTACGTGATCTAATATTTGTTGACTAAGCATTTAATTTGTATATATAGTTTTAAGATTGGTGTCTAGTTTGTTTCAATATTATGTACTCCCGTATTGTTTGGCATTCAGCACTGCAAGGAAATCCACACGTCCAAGCAATACGAGCCCTTTGCGACAGTCAGTCATCACTCATCGCACTTTCTGCGCGTGAAAGCCGGGGTCCCGCAAGGATTAGTCATGTCGCCCACTCTGTTTTTACTGCATATCAATGACATGTTATCACATGGTAACATTCGTTGCTATGCAGATGATAGTACAGTTCATGCACGATATATTTGACGACCCGCGGCTAGACAGGCCGAAGTAGAGGATAAAAGACGTGCACTTGTCGTTCAGCTCAACCAGGTGTTAGATCGTATTTCTCAATGGGCTCCGACAATTTGGTTGAGTTCAATGCTAAGCATACCCAGGTATGCGAAATTAGTGCCAAGGTCTTTCCATTCCATCCTCTTCTCTCTCTTCAGAGCACCCCTTTGCGCATACATAATAGCCTTACCATCCTCGGCATCAACATCAGGCGCGATCTCAACCCCAAAGACTATGTCGAGAGCGTTATGTCCGTTGTCTCTAAAAAACTTGGAATCCTGAACATGGTGGCATGGTTCACATGGTCTTCATGTCAGACCAGAGCTGCCTTTTATACAAGGCGCAAGTTCGCCCATGCGTGGAGTACTGTTCTCACCTCTGGGACGGGTCGCCAAATATGTACTTGTCGCTTTCGATAGAATGCAGCGCCGCGCCATACGCATCATTGATAGCGCTGAGGTCACAAACACCCTTGAACCTCTTAAGCGGCATAGGGATATTGGTGGCTTGAGTGTTTTCTACGGTATATATCATAAGGAATGTTCTGAGGAGCTTTTTGCCCTCGCTCTGCTTTTCCCTTCCTCATCCGAGACACTCGTGTTGAACTGAGATCACATCCACATATAATTGGGTTGCCGATCTTCCCTAATAAGAAGTTCAGCGACTCATTTCTCTATCGGACTGTCAAAATGTGTTCCCCGCTTAGGCTTAGGTAGCGGACCCCGCCAATCGTAATGGATTAGGAAATGGGATAACGTGAAGAAGAAGCAATTCTAAAACAAAAATCTATTTTTATACATAACTAGCTATCCGCCCCGGCTTCGCACTGGTGATATGATCGCTACCAAACTTCACAGGATCACCTGCTGGGCTAACCTGAAGATTCACTGAATATTTCATCAAAATCTGCCCAGCCATTTTTGAGTCCATAGAGGACATACAGACAAACATTCATTTTTATATATATAGATAAATATTAATTACACTACATTGAATGTAGAATTAATATCACTTTTTTAAATTCGGAAGGACAACATGCGTGCAGCAGGCGCCACACAACAGAACGCTCGAAATACAGGAAGTATCTACCCCTGCTTCTGACACCTGAGCTGACAGCAACACCTGAGGATCTTGCTGGCAAGGTCACTTACTCGCAGATACTCTATAACCGTTCAGGTAACCATTGATTTACTGCGGTTTTCTATGATGTGGAGGTACTTTCCAGTTGGGATGTGCCTTTGTTTAATGACTGTCATCTATAGAAGACAGTCATTAAACAAAGAGAGCTAGGGCATTTTATAAACAAAACAACCAGAATCGACGATTTAACTCACCCTCCGATGCACCAAGGAACCCGAGAGGACCCTTCCATAATAATATATTGTGCAACTAGTGCGATAAGTTGTCGATTGCCCACAAGAGTGAAGTTGAGCGCACGAGCGAAGCGAGTCCGCTCATTCGCTCGAGTGGGCAATCGACAACATCGCACGAGTTGCTGATACTATATTTTATTACGAATGCGGAACTATTCCGTCGTCCAAAATTGGAGTCCAGGGGCGTTATTCATTTTTATTTTCTCGTCAATTTGCGTGCGCCATGATTACTTGTCGCACTCAAATGGAGTGTGGTTTACTCAAAACTCATGTTGTAATTTTAAAATGGACAAATAGCGACTTATCACCCGTAACAACGGGCACAAAAATGTTACTTATCCCGCATGAATAATAAAAAAGATAAAAAATATTTATTTGCTATTGGGCCTTCGCGGGCGCTTAGACACGTCTTGCATTTTTTTAAATATAATACTATTGTATCTTATTCAATTATCTCATGTTACTATTTATGACATTAACGCCATCTTTTTATTGCAAAAGAGAGCCATAAGAGCTATCTACAAACTTGGTCCCCGGGAGACCTTAGAAAAAAATTCAAAGAAATAAATATTTTAGCAGTCGCATCGCAATATATCTATGAAAATCTTTTGTATGTCCATAAAAACATAGACTCATTTTGTAAAAGAGTGATACTCATAGCATAAATACTAGATATAAGCATAATCTTGTGTTACATGCAAGCCGTCTCCACAAAATAAGTAATTCTTTTATGGGGCAATGTATACGGTTCTATAAAAAACTTCCCAGCAATATAAGAGAATTGTCAATAAACAAATTTAAAACTACTATTAAAGCCAAATTGTGTAGCAGGGCATATTATAAAGTATCTGACTATATTAATGATAAAAATGCCTGGGAGTGAGTCGATCCAATTATAATGTAATTAACAAAATATGTAAATTTGTTTGGATACCAAAAGAGGGATGCCTGAGTTTTTTGGCAGTATTTTTATCAGTGCTCACCTAGTCATAAACTGCACGGTAGGGAAAAAAATTGTGACGATTCCAAACAAATGTAGCCATTTTTACGGAATAAAAAGATTTTCACTTTGACTATGTTTTTTAATATGCTAGCATTCCGGAAACGACCATTGGCGAAGAAAAAATGCCGAAAGAAACTTGTCAACATAGGTCTCTTTTAAAATTGTTAATTAAATATTGATATCTTTGTCAGTAGTCATAAATTCTATAATAAGTCCTTTTACATTCCCAGGAAAGGATAGGACTGTTTTAGGCACTTTATTACAAAATCGAATACAATTTACAATAAAAGATCTACCAGTCCTAGCACACCGATGTACAAAAGATATATATATATATATACACAACTTATTTCTACTTCTATGTTGTTCGCTGAAGTTTGATAAAGAATTATTATTTTTACGGAGAGAAATTATTTTTTATAAATATATTGAGAAGTAACAGTGAGAATATTTTATTTCTTTGAACAGTTCCCTGGGGGATTCTCTGGAGCCCATATTATAAATATAATCCAACCAGCCAAGAGAAAATGGTTCTTTTAAAGTAAGATAAAAGTTGTCTCAATGTCAGCCGCCGTTCCTCACAACAATATACCATACGACGTAATGCTGTGAAAGTAGCTGAAATAGACTAAGCTTACAGTAGTCACATCTGTCAGTTGTCTGATTCTCCTAACTGCATATGCAGCGGAGCTGATTTTACCGGCAAGTTTATTTATATGGTGGCTCATTGTAATTTAGGGCATAAACGGGCTTCGCTAGGAGTTTACAGATTGACAGGCGAAGCAACGCTATCGAGCTGCACAAAACCGTATTGTACCATAACCTGTAAACGCTTTAAATTCAAGAAGTATCGCTACTGCTAACACAGCTCTCACAAGCTTGTAGAAAATTCACTCATTTGCAGAAACACAACAACCCTCTCAATCTCCTCTTTCGACATTAAGTTACGAACAGGTGTGTTTGAAATAAATTTTCATTTTATCCCCAATCGAAACACAAATTTGTATTGTAGATTTATTTATTGTTAATCATTTATTAACTCAGAAGTCGATGTAAAAATTAATTTAAAAAGTTTTAAGCACAAACAAGCATCCATAGTCCATATCCACAGCAACACTCCTTTTTATTTAAAAGGCATTAAGAATAAAGTATTTTTATTCAAGTTCAGGAGACGTACAACCATATGGGCTATCTTATGTAAAGCGGTTACCATAGCCTAGGAATACTGACGTGTTGCCATCTCTGCTTCTAACACAGCAACTCCTTAGGAGCTTACTGGTGAGCTCATTCATTCGCAGGAACGTAATAACCCAACAGGGAGTTGTTATTTGGCATGCATATAACAGACTTGTTCTTGCACACAAATGTCCATCGTGTGTGGAAATCGAGCCTACAAGCTTCGGTGTTACAGCAGAATTGCTAATCTCCCCACCACCTACTTTGTAATAACTAACGGTTACATAAGAAAAATCGGCCAAGTGCGAGTCGGACTCGCGCACGAAGAGTTCCGTACCACTATCTATAAAAATCGGTCAAGTGCGAGTCGGACTCGCGCACGAAGGGTTCCGTACCATTATCTATAAAAAAGGCAAAAAAAACACGTTTGTTGTATGGGAGCCCCCTTAAATATTTATTTTATTCCATTTTTTAGTATTTGTTGTTATAGCGGCAACAGAAATACATCATCTGTGAAAATTTCAACTGTCTAGCTATCACGGTTCATGAGATACAGCCTGGTGACAGACGGAAGGACGGACGGACGGACGGACAGCGGAGCCTCAGTAATAGGGTTCCGTTTTACCCTTTGGGTACGGAACCCTAAAAACGGCAAAAAAATCACGTTTGTTGTATGGGAGCCCCCCTTAAATATTTGTTTTATTTTAATTTAATTATTTATTCTTAAAGTGAATATATAACTAAATATTCTGTGAATATTTCAAGCATCTACCTGTTGCCGTTATCAATATCGAGCAAAAACGAGCAAAAAAAATCACGTTTGTTGTATGGGAGCCCCCTTAAATATTTATGTTATTCTATTTTTTAGTATTTGTTGTGATAGCGGCAACAGAAATACATCATCTGTGAAAATTTCAACTGTGTAACTATCACGGTTCGTGAGATACAGCCTGGTGACGGACGGACGGACGGACGGACGGACGGACAGCGAAGTCTCAGTAATAGGGTTCCGTTTTACCCTTTGGGTACGGAACCCTAAAAAGGAAACTTTTTCGAGAAGGAAACGATTTCCTTGATATGAAACTTTCGCTGGATTAGAAAATACATCCTGTGTTATTTAATTTACACCGCCACACTCATTAACAGAATTGCCACATATTCTTACTATAAATTAGTTATTTTATGAAATTAAATCATTTTTTCATAATCTCGCTTAGCTCTGTAGTGCACTCGAAATGAGATACCTTCACTGTATAATTTCACTGACACATTTATTTAGTTCAGTATTTGGTGGTGATACTAAAGCTTTTCAACTTACTCATGGGTTAGTGAAAAAAGGTAATGGTGAGTACTACCTTTTTCTTAGCGTAATCCCGTTTCCTAATCCACTATTGGATTGGCGGGGTCCGCTACCTAAGCCTAAGAATTTGGCGTAGGTACTGACTTTTACATGGTTACACGTCTTTCAAAATATAATATCGGGTTTCCTCGCTCCTCAAAATATAATATGTTTTCCTTCACCGTCTAACAAGTGATAATTATAATCCTACTAATATTATAAATGCGAAAGTTTGTATGTATGGATGGATGTTTGTTGCTCTTTCACGCTTAAACGGCTGAACGGATTTGAATGAAATTTGGCACGTAGATAGATTATGATCTGGATTAACACATAGGCTACGTTATTTGACTCCACGCGGGCGGAGCCGCGGGCAGCAGCTAGTTACAAATATGTACATAAATCCTAAAACTCGAATTTCGTGGAACATGTCAGGTTTCGAACCGGGGACGCGTTGTTTACTAGGCCGGTTCTTTATCCATTAGGTTATCACTCTCTAATGGAATGGTGAGTACTACTCGTACCATAATTACAAATAGTGGGGAACTTGTTTGTCGTAGCGCTAAATGCCGACAACCGAACAATGATTCCAAGACCCTCTTTTTACAATCGCATAGCTCGCCGACGGTTGAAAGTTCGTCCTCACACACTAGAACCGCAATGGTTGCGTGCTGTGCAGTTCCAGAGAAGTTTTCTACCAAGAACTATCAAGTTGTGGGTTGAGCTCCCTGCCGAGGTTTTCGCGAGGCGCTACAGCGTGAGGTTATTCAAGAAGGCGTAAAGACTTTACAGGGTAAGAGACATCTTGCTAACGTCTATAGGCTACGGTAACTGCTTGTCATCAGGCAGGCCGTACGCCTGTTGTTTTCCACTTTTACTTAGTGGTACAAATAGATGCAAAATTTCGATACTATAGATTAGTATCTCTTTGGATTTGACGAGCTCGTTGACGCAGTGGTGAAACGCGCCGTTACGTTACTTTGACACCAACAGTCGCGGGTTCGAATCCCACGTAGGACAAGCATTTGTGTGCATGAACATGCCTGTTTGTCTTAGTGTGGGTACTTAGAAGAGATGTAGGGCGCATCAAAGTAGCCCGTCTGGGCAAGTATCTCCACCGCACCGCAATCAAATAACAACTTCTTGGAGGCTTGTCATGTTCCTGAGATTGATTTGCTATATTAGTAGAAGTGGCGGCAAAACGTGAGCGATATTTAGTAGCTATGGTTACCGCTTTACTTCAGGTGGGTCGTATGCTTGTGTGCCTCCAGACATTGTACGAGTACATAAAAAGCTAGCTCATTTGATTCTACTATTTTAGGAGAGTTTGTAATAAATAAGTAATTGTACTATGTACAATAAACATAAATAACAAATCACTTTAATAATAGCTTTTAGGCTCAGTTCATGTGAAGTTAGCAACAGTGTGTATATTTTACTTAGCACATTCAATAACAAATTTATTTTTATTTATTTTATATCTTATATTATTTTATTTAAAAATAGCTTTTAGGCTCAGTTCATGTGAAGTTAGCAACATTGTGTATATTTTACTTAGCACATTCAATAACAAATTTATTTTTATTTATTTTATATTTTATATTATTTAATTTCATCAATATTGGTTCAGTAATTAAGCAAAAGATGGTACTTCAGTATTGTTTTGATTGTTAATTCGGATTGTGTATTCACCGACGAGCTCTGTGGCGGAGTGATCAATAATGCTATTATACCACCACGGCTCGTGCGTTCAGTTCCCGTACAGTATAACGTGTGAATGTACATGTCTACTTCTCTTGGGTTGGGAGTTTTTACGAGAGGTAGGGCACATTAAACAACCCGTCTGCAAACAACCCCCTGGAGGGTTGTTACATTGCTATGAATGAATGAGGTTACCGGTAAGCTCCAAAGGAGTTGCTGTGTTAGCAATAGAAGTGGCAAGATGATTAATGTATTGCAAGCGTTTATAGTGTAACTACTGTACATCATTTTGTATACATTCAAACTAAAAAAGCACTTTTAGATAAATCTATATATCTATAACTTCACGCCAAAATCCTTGCGAGGTAGATAGGTATGTAAGAACCGAGCGCCATATGACTAGGTTCTTACATACCTCACTCGCTACTCTATCATTCATAGCTCTTCTCATGCACGCTTGCCGATTTCTAGGGCTTGCGAGGTAAAGTCTCTCTGTCTGATAAAACACGACCAAAATGGCAGGTCTTGGCCTACATCCTTTTTAGATATAGCAGTACTTATATCTAGAGGAATAGGTAAAGAGGAACATGAAGAGGCACAAATAGGTTAATAGGTGTGGAAGAAGCGAGAAAAGTATATTTGGATCGGTGCAACTGGCATTCCATAGACTCTGGCTACACCAATGCGAGACAGGCGTGATGATATGTATAATTATCTACATCAGACAAAAGGCAATTACGTACGTAAACTAACTACGTCAAGTAAAGTTTATTTCATTATCAGTGCAGTGCGATGTGCGAACGAATACGGTCGCTTCCCGCCACACGTCATAGTTACGAATATTAATTCGTGAATTGAGCGGCCGCGGCCTAGCCGCTGTACGCTGCCGTCGCTATGGGTTCCGAACAACTCATAGCCAACGAGTTCTTGGCGTTCATACAACACGCCATCGACACTTTGGACGAAGTCAGCATCATGCGCATCTGTAAGTCTACCTTCAGTGAAGATGAGATTTGCAGTGGCAAGATGCTACTGTTCAAGACGCTGGACAAGACCACGGAGATGCCGTCACGCAGGAGGGATGGAGGTGACAAAAGTATACAAGACGTCATACGTCTTTTGAAGGTGACCGGTCCAGACGACGTGCCTTCCTTTGTAGCGAAAGACCTACACAAGTTACCATCTGTGACCTTGGAACATGTCGACGTCAGTACGCTTCTGAAGGACATCAGAAGCCTGAAAGCCAGTCTCGCTGATGTCCAGTCACGATTAGCGACATCGGAAACAACGATCAGTGAGCTACGTACGGAAATATTATCACTAAAATGTAATGTTTCCGTAAGTAGGTAACCTGAGGTCGGCAACATTAACACGCGTCGTGGTGCACAGAATGCATCCGTATGCAGTTTATTGGTGTCACCGACTACTGTTGCTATGAGCTCCGTACCGTGCCGTGCCGCCCGCTCACCAGCGGAGCCGACTCAAAATAAAAACACGTCAACCCCGGGACGTGATTACGCAAAAGTTACCGCATTACCACCGTCTCACCTACCATCTCACCGGGAGAAGTCAAGTCGTTGCGAGCCCGCTCGCAAGGCTTTGAAACTGGGTTCTCGCAAGGACCAGTGCGATGAGCAGGGCTTCATTCAAGTGGACAGGAAGAAGAAGAAGAAGCCCTCCAACCGCAACTACTGCGGCACCGCACAGACCGGACCGTCACAACTGCGCGTGGAAATACCAGCGACGCCGTTGTACGTTTCCAGACTACACTGGTCTACAAAGGTCGAGGAGGTTGTAGACTATGTGAAGAAGAAGACCAACTTCACCTTGAGGGTCGAGCTACTGGAATCTCGCCACAAGGTAAACTTTAGTTCCTTTGTGGTGAGGGCTCCAACTCATCATCTGCCGACCTTCATGAATGAGGAATTCTGGCCGGAGGGAATCCTAACGACACGCGCTACACGTCGCCGACTCTACGTGGAATTAGTAATTAGTTTATATTGTCATATATATTTTAATTTATGGTATTTATCTATGGACCCGTGTTGTAAAACCTGTTGTCTGAATTAAATGATTATTATTATTTTTTTTTTTTTTATAGATCCTATATCACGGGTATATCCCGGTCATTTTATAGGCGTGCGCGGGGATTGGAACCAACGCGTAGAGGCCCCTTTGAGAAGTTTAATGTAATGTTGTATAGCTGCCGTGACCTTCTCCAGGGGATATCAATGTGACAATATACCCATGAACCAGGTCACGGCAGATATTGGGACTATTGCAAATGTGTTGGAAAATATTGGGCTATTAAAATGATGTCTGGAGGGATTATTAGTACTGGGCTATTACAGAAGAGGGACGGACGCCTGCCACAACTATCATATCTGATGTTACTTCCGGCAGGCGGTGTCTTGCCACTCACTGGATGGACCCCCGAAATGCCAGAGAAATTCGGCCGGGGGCAACACCGGTGTGAGTGACTCAGGGGTATCGAGAGGTGTGCTGCGCTTTCTCCGAAGTTACTCGCGGCGTTATGCCCTTTAACACTTCCACCCCTGGAGCATATCACCTGATAAAGCAATATGCTCTATCGACTCCTCTCTGGACGGCCAATGAAGGCAAGCCAGAGCTGAGAGTCCTGCGGGCCTTCTTGACTTTCCACTCCGACCGACGAAGACACGCCGGAGACGAAGGCCCTGATCGACTCTCTGGAGCACTCGGGTACCCGTGGTGTCGTTACGCACCAACAGCTCGCCACAAGCTGCCCTACGGGCTATTATTATTATTATTTATCCATCTCAAATTTCAGGCAATGCAGTCTCAAATGAAAGCGATACTTTCTTGGAGAATCCTGAAGAAACGGGAACATACTTTGAAGGCGATCTATCTGCTGAAGTTAGCGGTTCAGAATTTACGAACCAATCCTTGCGTTGGCCTAATGCCACAATTCCTTATGTTATTGAAGGCAATTACAGTAAGTTTAAAAAAAGTTTTTATTTTTATACAACGTCAGGAGGTATACAACCACAGGGCCCACCTGATGTAAAGCAGTTACCGTAGTCTATGAACACTCGCTCAATGGCACCTCGGCTGTTAACACAGGAACTCCTTAGGAAGTTACTTTTTTTTATACTGGTGATCTCACTCACGCACAGAAACACAAACCGTAAAACAAACTACCAAAGAATACTAAAACAGACATACAACGCGAGGTACTGGTAGGAGGGTTAGGTACATGATAATAAGTCGTAATATACGACTAAAAAGAAAAACCGTAGCATAGTCTAATTAATACTAATGAAAGTACTTAATCGGCAGGTACTGAACATCGACTGATGATCATTCAAGCCATGTTCTCTATCCAGCTCTGGACTTGTATCAAGTTTAAGCCGCATACTTTCCAAACGGATTATATCGCAATAAGAAGTGTTAAAAATGGCGGTTGCTCATCTTTCATCGGACGCATCGGTAAGAAACATGTGACTGATGATATTAGTCTATCTATCTATAACTGAACGCCAAATCCCTTGCGGTGTAGGCAGAGAGAAGTGAGCGCCACGCGACTCGATCCTTACACACCTCACTCGCTTCTTTAACATTCATTGCTCTTCTCATACACACTCGCCGGTTTCTAAGGCTTCTGACGTCACCTTCTGATAGAACACGACCAATTTGGTCATAGTGAGTAAATCTTGACCTTCCTCGGCTCCTACATCCTTCTACTTTTGCGTTGTATATCTTCTTCGTCATTCTTTCATCCTGCACTCTTTCTTTATGTCCGAACCAACGGAGCATGCCTCTTCTTATTTTAATAGAAAAATCATTTACAAATATTATTAATAACATGTTATGTTAAAATAAGATAGGATATCATCTACCAATATTATAAATGCGAAAGTTTCTATGTATGGATGGATGTTTGTTGCTCTTTCACGCTTAAACAGCTGAACGAATTTGAATGAAATTTGGCACGTAGATAGATTATGATCTGGATTAACACATAGGCTACGTTATTTGACTCCATGTGGGCGGAGCCGCGGGCAGCAACTAGTTAGTAATATTTCTAAATGACATCTATTTTATTTTCTGTTATTTCTTAATTTAATTTTAATTTTACTTGCCTTAATAAAATAGTAGTAAGGTTAAATTTTTACATATATTTTTAAATACTTCATGGTTCAGTAACTAACATCGACAAAGAAGCCGATAATAGCATTTTATAAGGCTGTCCTTCCGGTTAGGCTACGAGGTACTATGACGAGTATTTTAAAATTTAGTATCAGTATCAGGAATACAAAAATACAACTGTCAACGAGATAATTGGCGAGAATAGAGCGTGTTAGTGTCGTTGCGTATTTAAATTCGATTCCTGCACATTTAAGTGAAAAACAAAAGCTGCAAATATAGCAACTTCTTTACGCCCATATTACGTTATAAGAAGTTGCTATATTGTCGATTTTAATAATTGACATAATTTTCTCTGTGGCCCACTGTACAATACAGTTTTCTATATTAAAAACTCCACAGTTAGATAGTTTTAAGTTTTGGTTCAAATCGTTTTTATGTGATAATTGTTGACATTAATTGACTAATTGCTTTGATCTTCTGTTAGTACAGTTCTTTGTTATCAGGTGGCCGTCAAGTTATACTTCTGGAGGAGCCACTTTGTTTTGCCAAAGTAGGAACTCCGCTGCATGAGCTGCTCCATGCCATTGGTTTATTCCACGAGCACAATCGCCCTGACCGCGACCATTACATCACTGTCAACAAAAGCAATGTTAAAGAAGGTAACTAATCCTAACTAGCAAAATTTCCATTTGCTGAAATTTTACTATTCCAGTATGAATATGAAATCTCTAGGCACCGTAAGGCGTTGTAAGACTCACCAAAGTTAGTCTCACCAACGTAAGACGTTGGTGAGACTAGAAATGTCACATTATTAATTGTATACACTTTGTCGTCATTCATTATGTCAATGCAATCAAATCAGTCATGACTTCAATATTGAACGTCACTGGAGATCGACACCAAGCATCCATGCTGTTGGCGATGGTAAGAGGTATGTTCTGAAATTCAGGAATCACGGCAAATGAGATTTACTGAGCAGTGAACGCGCAAACTTGTGTCATCATTGGGTTGAATTTGACCAAGTTAAGCCGCCACCAGTCAGATAGTTTAGCTAACGTACCCTCCATTTTAGACCCAAGTTTATCGCAGCTTTCCTCCACAAGAAAAACGGTCGCTGTTCAAATCGTGATCCTCTAAGTATGCCAGGAGTCGTATGTTAATCACACGCTGCTCCATCACCTTAGAGAGAAGGGAGTTTATGGCAATAGACCTATAATTCGTTGGATCTAGTTCTAGGCCAATTGTTAATGTTTTGTTAGTGGTGGTTCAATTGGCTCGTTTACGTGCTGCTTAATGCAACACGTTGCACATATGAACCAGGCTTTCTTAAAACAGGTGTCAGATAGATCTACACACTTATGAAGGTATCAACAAATTAGTTGCTGCAATGAAGGCCAGCCTTCGAACAGTAGTAATATTACGAATTAATAGATACAAAACTGATTCACTACTGCACTTAAGAATTGTACTAGAGCGTAACTGTGTAGAACTGTAGACCATTCTACTCAAGATCGATGACCTATTGACATCGGGACCGTAGTCAAATCGGTAACTATTTGAACTACAGACATAAATAATTTATTATTTCGTGTACATGATGTCGCATCTGTATTACGATAATTACTTTTGTTTATTCTTAGTTGTTAATAATCCCTACTACTTCTTGTGAATGTAGGCCATTCCAAATTGAGGATTTACACGAAGCTACGATTCGGTAGCAAAGAGCTAGTATAGGCCATAGATATTAAATATGCACATGTAAGTATCGGAAGATAGGTATTATAAATCTATTTTATATTTCAGGTAAAGAGGGATTATTCAAGACATATAACAATGTCAAATCAAATAATTTCATCGATTATGATTACTACAGCATAATGCATTTTTCTGATCATGCAGCTTCAAAGAATAACCGGAGTACAATTATACCTAAAGTAAGTTTTAACAACGTAATTGGTAGAATTTTCCAGATGTGCATGAATGGGAAAGTCTGAAATTATGAGAAAATATTTAGCCTACGAAGACTTGCAATCAGGAATATTGTAAGATAAAAACCTCTTCACGCTCATTATGAAAATCCTCATCGTGTAGTCTCAAGAGAAAACTATGCAAAAGAGACAATTGTTATTAATTTCACAACCTAATGTAATACTAATTTGATGAATATGAATAGAAATTGACACAGGTCTTAGGACTTACACTGCCATAGAAGCGACAAATGCTAGTAATGAATAGCCGTGATAGATTACTAATGTTAGAGAGCTGATGCCACTGATGCTAGCTCACGTTAATTACGAGTAGCAACTGTTGTTGAATAATCTATAAACTAATAGGTTGAGCCCAATGATAGATTAGCTAGTAATGCCTATTTCAAGAATAAGGATAGTCGGTTTGATTCACGCATCAAAATGTGCATGAAAATGTGCGTTTATCTCAGTCTCAGTGTTTTCTATGAATCATACGTACATACTCAAATCGTCACGCTTGTCTCCCATTGGGGTGCATAGAGACTATGGAACGCCAGGTGCATCGATCCAAACACACCTCTCTTGCTTCTTCCACACTTGTCAACCTCTTCATGCATATTCTTCGGTTTTGGGTGCTTTTGATTTGGCACTTTTAAAATACATCGCCAATTTGATCTAAATGTATGCGTCTTGGGCGACCCCTACCGATATCTCCAATCACTCCTACTCGATACACTTCGTTCGTAACACTTTTATCATTTATTCTTTCTAAATGACAAAACCATCTCAGCGGCCCCTTTTAAATTTTTATCACTACATCATCTTTCTTTCCACATGAACTATGTGGATATATCATAACGTGTTATCTCTTACTCTATCCATTATTCCTACTCCACACATGCCATACCCATGTTGTGAATATTTAACTGCTGTACATCGATGTTGGCGTTAATACACCCTGAATGCAAGCATGCTAGGCGAACTTTGCTCATAACGTTATCGCTTGTTACCACAGAGTACAACGCACCATTGATACGGTTTCCTGGTTTAACTCTTCTTTCAACACTGCGCTCGCATTTTCCATCTCTCGTCTCACCTAGACAAAAAAATTCATTCACTTGTCCCAGTTTTTTATCTTCGTTCATTATCTGGTACTGTTTAACAGGTTCATTCCTTTCAATACCGTATGTATCATACTTGTATACGAGAAAAACTATTTACGGAGTTTTAGCGTTGTAAGATTCATCCGGAATAAGTATGTATACAGTAATATGTTTGTAATATTACCTTGTTATGTAATATCAATCTACGATACATGTATTATATCAAACCTGTCCCTTCTTTATTTTGTGATGAACGAGGAAAGCAACGGAAATCATTGTCATAAAGAAACATAACATGTATTTTATAAGTAAAGAAAGAACGTAGAGAATAAAACTTTGGAATTACGTATATTTAATTAGCTGCAGGCATTCTTTCAAAACATAAATAAATCGCAATTTAATTTAGCACAATATTCCAATATCTCATATTTATTGTCATTTGTACTGTATGAAACTGACCCTTCCGAGGTGTATACTGTTCTTATGAATTTAAAAACAGAGAGCGCTCCTGGCTTAGATAATATACCAACTAAGTTTTTAAAAATGGCAAGCAATAAAATTGTTCCCTTTCTAGCACACCTTTAAGCAAGGAATTTTTTCCGAAGCTTTAACAAATCCATAATTACTCCAGTATTTAAAGGGGTGGATAATTCTGACGTCACCAATTATAGGCCCATATCCGTTCTGTTAGCTTTTTCCAAAATGCTAGAAAAATGCATGCATGCACATGCTGATGACACTGCGGTTATCTTCACTGATACATCATGGGGTACGTAGGCCAGCCGAAAAAGGACTCAAAAGAATTGCTATACATCTTAATTGGAATTTGCTTACCTTAAATGCTAAAAATCTAACTTTATTTGCTTAACTGAAACCCTTTAAAATTACTACACAACCACCAACATCTTTTAAAATTAAGATACATACGTGCACCGATATAATGAACACTATTTGCACTTGCACGACCATTTCTAAGGTCACTCAAGTTAAATATCTGGGTATTATACTGGACCAACGCATTTCTTGGCATACTCATATAGAGACACTCATAGGACATGAAAACTGATGTGGACTTTTAAAACCTTGAGGCGTATTGTTAGTAAAACTTTACCAAATCAAATATACACTTTTCTCGCGTAGTCGGTTCTGACGTATTGTATTACTGTATGGGGTGGCGCAAATAAGGCAAAGTATCTAGAATTAGAGCGCGCGCAATGCCTGTTACTAAAAGTCATGTATTTTAAACCCTTTAGATTTGCAACTGATAACTTGTACGCACTAACTGATCTTCTAACTGTAAGAAAACTGTATACGTATAAATGTAATATGTTTTATACACTCTTAAAAAAAACACAAAACCTTACCCTAGTCTTCTATATCACAGAACACCCGCACTTTTGCTGAGAAAGAGTACCAAAAGCAATCCTCTCACCTTTACCAAATAATAAATAAACAATTAAAGATATATCCTATGAAGTGTAGAAATTGTAAACAAATACTAATCGCATGAGTAAAAAATAAGACGAGCTCGGTGGCTCAGTCGTGAATGACGCGACTTTGACACCAACGCTCGTGCGTTCGATTCCCACACAAGGCAAACATTTGTGTGCATGAACATGTCTGTTTGTCTTGGTATGGATGTTTTAAGAGAGGTAGGGCGCATCAAAGCAGGTGGCAAGGTTGGTTCAATATTGTTATAAATGTAAAAGAAGTTTTTGTTAACAATAAAGCATTTATTATCATTTTTTGTTCCAGGTTGATGGCGTTAAAATAGGCCAGAGGGATGGATTAAGTGTCGGAGATGTTACAGGGGTCAATTTAATATATAGTTACAATAGTACAATCATTAACTTTCTTAGAAAAAAAAACATCACAAGTGTGCTACCGAATTTTAAGATGAGTATAATATCTCAACTTTCAGATGAAAGTATTCGGACTGCAAGCGAAGGTGAAAATTTTGCTAACTTGACCTCGATTATGTCCTTAAAACTATCAGACTTTTCACACCATTAACTGGGTGTACTTTTCTCCGTAAACAAAAGTAGCACTAAATCAGGAAGGCAATATGATGCCACTTAAATTTATATCATATAATGTTATCACACCCAAAATGTCACAACTGCACACAATGACCTCTTTGTTAGTAAGAATCCCCAACAAACAAAATGACGCTACTATGTTATCAAATGGAAGCCAAAAACACTCGTTTGAGCTTGCAAATATAACCAAATTATCTTGTGAATAAACTATTTCAAGAACTTCGACATGTAAATTTAAATAAATCTTAAAATAAGATGACGCAGATAATATATATCATCTATCTATCTATATGTAACTTCAAGCCAAATTCCTTGTGGCGTAGGCAGTGAGAACCGTATATAGATCGCAATGATACATAAACAACAAAAAAAATACTGCCATATTCCATGGATATTTACGTTTTTCCTGGGGAGTCATGATGGAGTACAAATTAAGTGTGAATATTACGAGTATATATTTAAGGTAATTGCTGTATCGAATTACACAACAACATATGTTGCGCACCGCATTCATTCCTAGACAAAAACGATGTCCGTTCACCCTTATATAATTGGTTAGCGATTAGCTACGTAATATATAACAATTACGTTCTTAAATTGACAAACTGGAAAAAATTAATATACTCAATAGATACTTGTTAGTATCATAGAAACAAAGAAATTTGTTATTTAAAAATTCAAATATTCTGTGCATACATTTGCTGACAAGTAGATTTCTAAGTTAAATATTAAATATTGACAATTACGAGTCGCCTTACTAAATTCTTTGGTAATTTGTTTAATATATAAATGGAATCAAATAGGTACGTATTATATTCTCGTATTGGGAAACCACGACAAATGGGGTTTTCCTGGCGGCAAACTCGTAAACTTGCATCTTAACAGGGTTGAATTTGAGCAAGTTCAACCGGCATCAGTCAGATACTTTACTGAAAGTACCTTCAATTTCAAACCCAAGTTTAGCACAGCTTTTGTCCGCAAGGAAACGAGGGATGTTAGCACGGCCTGCATAATAAGTATATCCGGTACTGCCATCCGCATAACAATGAATGCCATTAATTGACAACATACTATTTATATGCAGCAGAAACAGCGTCAGAGACAGTACTGAGCCCTGTGGCGAAAATTTACATACATGTTAACGTAGCAACTATCGTCTAACAAGGCGTTTATGTATCTGCTGGATAACTACCCATAAGCCAATAGAAACGATAAGCCCCATGTAATTTTTTCATTTGATATTAGATGTAGGTATATAGGCTTCTCTTCTTCTTAGCATTATCCCGTTTCCTAATCCATTCTAATCGGCGGGATCTGATATCTAAGCCTAAGGATTTGGTGAAGATACTGATTTTTACATGGAGTGACTGCCGACAGACCTCTACAACCCAGACGGAAAACAAGGCCATTCTTAGGTTAGGTCACACGTATTGCGAAATATAATTTCTTGGACGTGCGGGGTTCATCACGACGTTTTCCTTCGCCGCCGAGCAAGTGATAATTACAAATATATACATACGAGTAAATCCGAAAACACAAATTTAGTAGTACATGCCATGATATGAACCGGGGACCTGTTGGTCAATAGCGTGGTTCTTTATCCACTGGGCCGTCACTGCTCTAAAATCGCTGCAAAATCTTATATTTCGCTCTAATTAATGATGTTACATTTTATGTTTCCTATTTCTACAGTTTCCTATTAGTTTAGCACTATCGCAGCTCAATATAATCCTTCAAAAACTCATTTGGAATCAAATAATAATAACAACATTCCAGAACCACGTCATTACGCAAAGTCATCATTTTGAGAGCAATGAGAGACAATGAATGCCGAAAAGAGTAACAAGAAGGAAACCTTTCATATTTTTTGTACGTACATAGATTGAAAATACCGATGGTATAACATAATTAGAACCATTGGTTACCAATTTACTTTTCGAGATAGAAAGTTTCAAATATTTACGGCCGGCATTATCTTTTGCCAAGAGAAAGAGTAGCTTAATCATTTTTTACCGACGTGGTCCTCTAGGTATGCCATGTATAGTATGCCAGACGTGTATTTTTTTTTAATGTGACCTATCAAAACTAGATTTGAGAACAAACATCACAGTGATTAGCGCTGTACTGGCTGTCCCCCCTTTGGCGGCCCGCTAAGGTGCCTCTTCACACCTCGTCTAAACGACCCGGGATTATAGGAAGTGGGGAACACATGCGCCGGAAGAGAATTCCACATTTTGATAGTCCGACAAAGAAATGTGTCGTTGAACTTCTTAGTACGTAGAGATAAGCAACCCAACTCTATGTGGATGTGTGTAGGTATGCCAGCACGTCGCTTCGGCACCACTACCGGTATTTCATCGGTTGCATATTAGAAAATCAAAACTTCATCGAGCAAATTTCAAAAGAACAACAAATGAAATAACAAAATTTAAAAGACCAAATGTTTTATTTAGCAAAATTTTATAATCAAATGTATGTGTCATTCATCAAATGGACGACTGACCAAAAGTTGATACATGTAAATTTAAAGTGCCTAATCATTCCTAGTCAAATTTCATAATCGTAAATGATTTCTTCTTCAGTGTTTTGTTTACCTTCCTCAATCGTTAGGTTACCTTGCGACCAAAACACGAGCGAGCGAGCGAACTCAAGTTTAGGGCGAAAGTAACAAAGATACAAAAACAACTTTGCCGCGGAGGGTAGGTTAGGTTCGTTAGGTTACCTTGTGACCAAAACACGAGCGAGCGAGCGAAACGAGCGAGCGAACTTAAGTTTAGGGCGATCCTTTTGATCTTTGAACGATTTGACAAATAGTGTAATAGATAATTTAAACGTTGATATTCCAGACTGTGGTCAGTTGAACTTTTGATCAAATGGCCATTGCTATTTTAAAATTTGTTGATTTGTTCGTTGTTCTTTTGAAATTTTCTTGATGAAGTTTTGATTTTCTAATATGCAACAATTCCATCTGGCCCACTCGACTTGTGACTGTCAAGAAACAGCATCGGCCGCCGGATATCTCATTGGGTAATAGAGATTTCCAGCATTAAGCTATCACATCTCAAGATGGGAGAGGGAATGGGAGGCATATGTTCAGCAGCGGACGTCGTTCGGCTGATATGATAATGATTATCTCAGGATAGTACGAGTAGATGGCACAGCTCCCCGTCATTCAAATTGGAATTTAAAGCAAAGAGATTGAGTCTGACAGCCATCCGGTTTTTGCATTGGTAGCGTACTGGTTCCATAGACAGCACTCCGTTTGCATTTTAAAACAGAGACATCAGGATCACCACGTAACGCTCAACCCGAAGGACGGCGCTGATTTTCAAATAGGACCTGTCTGTGACACCACGGACAGAACAAGCAAGCACTAAGCAGACATTATAAAAATAAATTATATAAAATATAAATAAACTATAGTACAAACTTATTTAATTACAAACAACAGTTTCGTCGTATTCTATGTGTGTACATAATTAAAGTATATAATTGATGGCTTAAGAATATAGAGTACGATACATGTTCAAAAATGTACCAATGCTGTCTGCGAATACGTCGGCATTTGGACATCGCTGGTGAATATCATTTAGTATGGCAATATTTCGGGCCGTAGGTGCATTCAGTGCGCGACAAGTATGCACGGGCGCGACAGTGGCGAACAACCAATGCAGGCGATGCAGTCTCTCTACTCCACTATTACGATAGGGAGCAACCAAGCTAATACGCTTCAATACCTTAGAATTATCTATCTTATTCCTAAATAGTTGATAATAGTGTACTATCTGCTGAATCGTACATCCAAATTCTGGGGTATCCATCCCAAACATGCCTACGAAGAGAGATGGGTAAAGAAAGGATAGTATCCATATTGCCATTTATAGCTAGCTTTTTTTAACCTTTTCAACCCGCTGGATTCACACGGATTCCATACTATGCACCATACACTAGGCCACTGTGGATGTAAGTGTTTTAGATGAATATTGCAGTTTTAGCATTCAAAAACTCTCATAATAAAAAAAAGAGACTCATAATAAAGCCTAGAGTCTTGCTCGCACGATTACCTACATATCGCCCGCACATGAGAATGAAAGCCTAATATCGGATTAAGGCGACACCTCGATCGTGAAGCTTTAAAATGGCTCCGCCCAATCACCCCGCGCCTCCTCTTGTAAAATTTGAAATTAGCGCCTAATAGGTAACCTGGGGTCAACGTATAGTCAATGCAAACGAACAGAAAAGCTACGGAGTCGCGTCACACTTAAAAAAATTTATAATATCAATATTTAATAAAAATTATTGATTTAATTATTATTTAGCTTTATACATACTGAACCAAACATATTTATTTAAGCTAGACGGAAAACAATAGTAATAATAGTAATAAAAAACTACAGAAACGTATTCACTTTTAAAAGTTTATTGAAAGAGAAATCAATGACATCGTTTTATGTTTATATCTCTACAAGTTAACATGTCTCGGTATCTATGTTGTTCTTACTTAGGTCTCGTCCAGTGGCGCCCTCATTGAATAAAAAATCATATCATAGCATAGAAGATAAACATTATGAAATCCTATGTTGCATTTATTACGAAGATAGTAAAGTATTTTTACGTCATTAAACCAACACTCAAAATATTCCACTATCGTTGTTATAACGATATTTTATTCCTTGAGGCGCCACTGGACGGCATGTATCCCCCTTAAGAAGAATGAAACACCAGCTACATAATACAACATTGTTTATCGAGAGGCTAAAGCGGGCCATTTGATGATTCGGGCACATATGTTCGAGTGTCATAATGGCTGATAGCGCCGAGTAAACACAGGATTTTTTATTTCGAATAAATAAGAGAAATAAAATTATCAGATTGAATTAGAGAAAGTATTCCCGCTATTACTACTAGTTTTTATATAATTTTCGCAACACATTAACATAATGTGACCTCCAGGATTTTTTTCTTTACAAAGAAGTTAAGGGTTATAACTTATAACACACACTTTAGCCCCTCTACGTTATACCTTTAATGCTATTTTTTAGAGCACGAAGATTAAACATTTTATTACAAGCTTTTAGCAACTTTTAGTGCATAAAATGGTATACGGCATCTACACAACTTTCACGCGTCATACCTAACATCGACGAATATATCATTCAGGTATCTACTGAAAGATTGCGTACCTAAATGATAAAGAAATTGTATATTTTGATCATTAAATGTAAATTTAACCTTTACCAAAAATTTATCAAGCACTTGGAATCCAATCAGCGAAATGTGAAAAAAACACAACCAATATTTTAGGGTATCCTTCGAAAGAATAAATTATAATGATTAATTTCATCTAATGATATAGATTTATAAATGTATGGAAAATATTTAGATTTAACATTCAATTATCACTAAGATTTTAAAAATTGCTGTTTTTGACCCTAACCGTTATGTAGCTAAATAAATTGATAAAATTATAATTTATAAAATTAATTTTTATTCCTTGAGCCTCTTTAATAAGCACAAATCTTGATTTGGTGCCTTCACCACCAGACTACATTCAAGCTA